>SNQJ01S0038043.1:61549-72558 GCA_010110895.2 Picea sitchensis | reverse complement strand
AAAATTCATGTGGGCCCTATGGGTAAGTTGGTGTAATTTGGTACCTCAACTTCCTAAGGTCATAACTTTTTCATATGACCTCTTTTTTAGGCGCGTGATAGCCCATTGGAAAGGTATTTCAGATAGCTACACATTCCATTGTCAAACTGTAACTCAATATACAGTCTGACTGTGGCGAGTCAAGAAAACAATGTTTAGGGACCCAAAACAACCCTGGAAGTACAACAAGATGTGTTGACATGAAAACATACAAAATAAGCCAGTTGGATTAGGTGAGAGACCACCTGTATCCACATGGAGAATGTGGGAGGCTTCAAACAGCCCCAGAAGTGTAGAACTCATAATTATAAAGAAGTACAGAAAGACGTGTTGAATAAAAAATGGACATGAGGAGACAATTTGAATAGGTGGGTGGCCACAAATATCCACCTGGATCACCTGAGTCAGATATTTTGAAAGGAGATATTAAGAAGCTCAAGCCACCACCATTTGATGGAGAGCATAGAAAGGGTGAATATGTTGAAGCCTAGTAGTTTGGCATGAGAAAATATTTCCATCTGCATGATTACTCATCGAACTTGGAAGCAAGAATTTCCATATACCATATTTAGAGTAAGGCTTCCATGTGGTAGGACTAGCTGAAGCAAGTCAAGAATATTGATTAAAAGAGAATTTCTTGGAAGCAATTCAAAATATATTTCTAGCAAAAATAATTTGTAGAGCATTACTATGACAAGAAGATGCAATAATTATTTGAGCTCAATATAGGAAATATGACCATGGAGGAGTATGAGAAGATTCTCCTGGAGCTTGTGAGGTACATGGAATTCATCAAGGACGAGAAGGTAAAAGTATAGAGCTTCTTAAGTGGGTCTCCATATTTTTACAAACATACAATACAATTTGATGAGCCTATAACATTGGAATAAGCCATGAGGAAGAATAAGTATTTGCATGACCAAAACAGGGAAGGCCATCTTTCCAAATGACATGGGATGATAAGAAAATAGGCAAGATGGATCAAAGAAAGAAAGGATTCAAGTTGATTTTCATCGAAAACAAATCTCAAGAATATTGGCAAGGAAAACCAACACATGTTGAACATAAAATGACAAATTCCTTTGGGAAAAGGCTAGGACAACAACCCATAAAGTGGTTGGGGATGTGAAGCAGACCACTTCTAAAAATATTTCCCTCACAAGGGAAATAGGATGAGGATTGTGCATAACATTTAGGAAAATAATACAGTGGGTGACATGGGAAGGAGTATGCAGAGGATTTATATAGCCTTGGAAAACAAACAAGCAAATTTCCAATCCCACATGATTGAGATAGCCACTGGAACAAAGAGGAAAATCAATGAATTTGTCAAATATTTCCTAGTAAGCATGAATGGAGTCAGCACTAAGGCGGATTTGAATATCGTGGCCCTTAGGTCATATGATTTCTTAATTGGTATGGATTGGATGGACAAGCATCGTGATATCCTAGATTGCCACAACAAGGCTTTCACATGCCTTGATGACGGAAGGAATTGAAGGACAATGCAAGGTATTCCAAGACATATATCTGTTAGATAAATTTCAGCATTGAAGTTGAAAAGAAGTTTTAGAAAGGGGTGCCATATATATGCAACCCATATGGAAGAGCCAACAAGGGATAAGGAGCCAAATATTGAAGACTATCTAGTTTTGAAGGAATATGAATATGTATTTGGGAGTTTCTAAGATTTCCACCAAAGAGAGTCATTGACTTCTCTATTGACTTAACGCTTAGAGATGAAATTATGAGTTTGTGGTGGTGCCATTTGGCCTAAAAAATGCTCCAACTACTTTTATGTGTCTAATGAATGTAGCATTCAGAGATTACTTGGACAAATTCGTCATTATCTTCTTGGATTACATTCTTATCTACTCTAATATAAAGGAGGAGCATGAGGAACATTTGAGGATGGTGCTACCTGTGTTGAGAGAGAACCAATTGTATTCCAAGTTAAGAAAGTGCAATTTCTATCAAAGGAAAATCATTTATTCATGCCACATCGTCTTAGAGGAGAGAATCACAGTGTACCTAGAGAATATTGAAGAAATCAAAAGTTGGCTAGCGCCAAAGAATGTTTCGGAAGTGAGATCCTTTATGGGACTAGATGGATATTATAGGAGATTCATTGAAGGTTTATTTAAGGTATCACATCCAATCACTTCATTGTTGAAGAAGGGAACACAGTTTGAATGGACTGCCAAATGTGAGGAGATTTTCCAACACTTGAAGGAGTTGTGGACCAATGCACCTATTTTAAAGGTTGCGAATCCAAATGAGGATTTTGTTGTGTGCACATATGCATGTGAGGACAGGCTTGGTAGAGTCCTTACACAAAATGGGAATTCCATATGTTATAAGTCAAGGAAAATTAAGGAGCATGAAATAAATTATGCTACCCATGACTTGGAGTTGGGAGGCACAGTTCATGCCTTAAAACTATGGAGGCATTATCTCAAAGGTAGAAAATTCGAGCTGAAGACAAAACATAGTGGTTTGAAAAACTTGTTTGAACAACCAACATTGAATTTCAAATAGATTATATAGCTGAAATTTATCAGTGAATATGAATTCAACATCAAGCACATCAAGGGAAAAGAGAATAAAGTGGTTGATTTACTCAACAAGAGGGTCCATGAAATGCATGCTACAACCATTAGTATGTATTGTTCATATTTAAAAAATATAATTTTGGAAGCTATAGAATTAGATTATCATTATGCACAGGTTACATAAGACTTATAGTATGAAAATATATGGTTTAAGTTTAAAGACTACATGCTAGAAGAGGATGGAATCCTCTTATTCGGGGACAAGGTTTATGTTCCTAAACCTTAGGACTTGAGAAATATAGTACTGAAATAAATGCACAATGTACCATATGTTGGTCATCCAGGGTACCAGAAGACAATTGTAATAGTAAGAGGCTAGTATTTTTGGTCTGGAATGAAGAAAGATGTGGCTAACTATATAGTGAGGTGTATGGAATGTCAGAAGGTGAAGATTGAACATAGAGATCTATCGAGATTATTACAACCATTGCTCATTCATGAATGTAAATGGGAGGTAGTTACAATATATGTTATCACCAAGTTGTTAAGAACAAAAAGGCAACATGATTCCATCATGGTAGTGGTGGACAAGTTTACAAAGGCTGCACATTTTATTCCAGTGAAAACAACTCACAAGGCAACCGATATTGCATAGATTTATATGAAGGAAATCGATAGGCTACATGGTGTTTCTAAGGCAATAGTGTCAGATAGAGATCCCAAGTTCACTTCTAATTTTTGGAAGCAATTGTTTAAAGGATTTGGGACTAATTTGAATTTAAGTACAACATATCACCCAGAGTCAGATGGGAAAATATAGAGGATTAACCGAATAATTAAAGATATGTTGAGAATGTATGTAATGGACAAGCCTTCTAGGTGGGAATATTATCTTCATTTGGATGAATTTGCTTAAAATAATGGGTATTATACATCATTGAATATGAACATGTTTGAAGCCTTGCATGGAAGAAAATGCAACAAGCTAGTGAGTTGGGATAACCCAACAGACAAAGCAAATATTGGGCTAGAATTGCTAAGGGAAATGGAAGAGCGGATGGTAAAGATTGGGAAGAATTTAAAGGTTGCACAATATAGGCAAAAGAGTGATGCAGATAAAAGCGGGACATACAAGGAATTCAAAATGGGAAAACATGTGCTTTTAAAAGTGAAGGCTAAAAGGAGCTCATAAGATTGGGAAGTTGCCCAAAGTTGGCAGTGAGATATTGTGGGTCATTTGAAGTTCTAGAGAAGACAAGCCCATTTTCATACATGCTTGCATCCAAGAGAATTCATAACATGTTTCTTGTGTCTTTATTGAATAAATATGTGCATGATTATAACCACATGATTGATTGGACTGTGATCCAAGTGGAGCACAAATGAGACTTTTAGGTGGACCCAGTGCACATCCTAGACCAGAAAGTCAAAGTGCTTTGGAAACAATCCATTGGCCATAGTCCTAGCAAAGGCCCAAGGGACTTGATATGGTCCTAAAGATGCCACGTGGGAACACGAGGAGACCATGTGGGAGGAGTACCTACAAGCTTTTGCAAATTTTGAAGAAAATTGAATGTACATTTGTAGATAAGTGTGCAAGACTCCATTTTGGAAATTGGAGTTCCTGGAGCCACAACTTAGAGACTTCATGTTTGATATGTGTTGAAGCCTTGGAAGGGAATTGGTACAATCTGAGGGACTATTGTACAAAGAAGGGGGTACACTTCCTTGAGTTGTGCAGGTTGAGGGGAATGAGAGATTGTTGGTTCGAATTGTTGCAGAAGTTGTAAACTTACAAAGTATTGAGTACTATGATGTAAAATTTTGCACATGTATACCAATATGGTGATGTGCTTGAGGGTGGTGAATATTTCAGGGGGTATGGGAATGTAACATCCCCATTTTTAATCCTTAGCTTAGAGATGTACAATGTAAATATGATGTATGGTTGTGGGCCCTATGATGTAATATGTACATTGTATATCAAAATAATAAAATAAAATGTATCGTTGGCTTTAGACGACACGGACGGAGTCATGGGGGTTAAGTTTCCACAAGATATGGGGGGTCCAAGGGGGGAATTACCCATGTTTATTAATCCCATGCCACTTTCTAAAATTATTGTTTTGCAAGAAATTTCTATTTTCCTTTTGAGTGTATCAAAGCCCCAATCATTGAATAAATTTAAGAGGGTTGGTGTGAAAAGTCACCTCACATAGTTATTGAGAACATGGGGTTGAGTACAATCAACATTAGGGAATGTGAGAGTCAACTTGCATGGATAAAACGGAAATTCAAATGGGTATTGTAGGTAGTTTTTATAAATAGTTTTTGGGACAACAAGAGTGTGCTGAGTGTTGGAGCTTGAAGATAGCCATAGTATGTTTTGTGGGCGTCTTATTGGAGTTTCAATTGCATGAAGAAGCTGGTTGTTATGCTTGTAGAGTGAGATTTATGTGTATGAGCTAGTAAGTTTGATGTTGTGAGATTTTCCTATTGTAGCTGGCATCCTTGGAGTTCCCAACAAGAGATATTTCCTAGATAAACTATGTTATAGCCCTGGAGGGAAATGGGATAGCCTAAGGGTCTATGTGGTAGAAAAGGAGATCCCATTCCTTGGGTTGTGTAGGTTTAGGGGAAAGAGAGTTGGTGAATTGAGATGGTTGTAGGAGATCATCTTGTTGTGGGTATTTTTGGGTTGAGAGTGGACAATAAACACCCTTAGGAAACATCCTTTCGTGTGGATTCATCGCCCCAACTTGGGGGTGACTATTTTTTGAGATTTGGAGCAACAAGGCTATAGTTGGGTGGAACGTTCGACCTCTGCAACTTGTTGCACATTTGTTTCAAAGATAAGTGTTTTATTTCTATACATTGTCTTTAATTATGGGTTTTAATTGTTGTGCATTTTACTTTGTTATTTGAGTGAATTAATGATTATTGTGCATGTTTAATAGAATTCATTTATGCTTTTAAATAATAATGTTAAAATAATGGATGTTTTTAGCATGTTGCACGCATTTTAGTTTAACAGGTATACGAGTTTTCATTGGGTTAGTAGCAGGGGTGCTATAAGGACCATTTTGTTTTGCTACAACAAAATTATTGTCCTCTTATTCATTGGTTATGTGTTATATTCTTTGCATGATTGTAATTCCACCCCCCGCCTCTAAGAAATTTTTTGGGGGGGTTTATTCACCAATTTGGGTGGTTTTTCCGCCTTTAGTTGTTTAGTGGTTTCAGATGTTGTGACATCCTATATATATTTTATTGTAAACAATTAAGTTGTATGATGGTGAATAAGAATTAAAGGTGCGGCTCTAAACAGGTCGTTGGTTTTCTTGGTTTGAATTTCCAATGTAAATTTATGTGTATATGTGTGATCGCAATTGTTTTCTTTTCTATTTTTTAAGAATCTATGTGTGCATTGCATTACTATAAAAGGTTTAAAAATTACATTTAGTATCAGACCAAGGTTATTGGTTTTAGGGGGATGTCTTTGTGGCTAAGGGTTTGGCTCAGGTCTGTGATAAACCTTGTTACAGTGGGAACTCTATGGTATAAATTCTTGTGGTGAAAAGAAATGATGAACAATTCAAAAAAAAAGATCAAAAAATTTAATGGGAAACGTTTTGAGTTGTGGAAGCTCCAGATGGAAGAAATTTTGGTATACAAAGATCAATGGATTGTTGTGGATTCAGGCACTGCACCTACGAAAATGTCAACAAAAGACTAGAAAAATTTGGATCGAAAGACAAAGAGAATTATTCAATTGTGTCTCACGGATTCAGTATTACTGAATGTGTTAGGGGAATCTACAACCAAGGCATTATGGGATAATTTAGGGGTTTTGTATTAGTCTAAGTCCCTAGTAAAAAATTTATTCTTGTGGAAGAAGTTGTACAACCCAAGGATGAAAGATGGAGACTCAGTGACAGAGCATTTGAACGCCTTGAATATTGTGGTAAGCCAGTTATTGTCTGTTTATATTAAGATTTATGATGAAGATAAGTGTATCAGTTTATTGTGCTCTTTACCAAACTCATGGGATAGTCTTGATGTAGCCATATGTAGTAATGCAACTACTTTAAGCTTCGATGATGTGATATCATACGTGTTGTCAGATGAGACGAGGAGAAAAAACATGGAAGGACATAGCACATATATCTTATTTGTAAGAGGACACTACTAGGAAAGAAAAAAAAAATCCTCAAGTGGGAAATCTAAATCTAGAGGAAGATATAAATCTCATGGAAAATTCATAAAGGTATGTTGGAGATGTGGAAAAGAAGGGAATTACAAGAAACATTGTAGATCCAAAAGTGTTGAGAGAAAGAAGGGACCTGATGATGCTCCTTCGATAGAAGCAAAAACCTCCACAAATGAAGGAGGGGATGTGTACTTGGCTTTTTCAAGCACACATTTAAATAATGAGGCATGGCTGGTTGACTTGGGTGCATCCTTTCATATGACTCCTCACAAGGAGTGGTTTTGTGAGTATGAAAGGTATGATGGTGGTGATGTTTTTCTAGGAGGTGACTCGATAGCCAAAATCGTAGGATGAGGAAAATTTATTTATAAGATAATGGATGGTAGGATTAGAACACTCCCTAGTGTTATGCACATCCCAGGATTGCCCAAAATTTTTATTTATGTAAGTAAGATGGATGATGCAGGTGTAAAAACAATGTTTGAAAAAGAAACATGCAGGATGGTTCGAGGAGCAATGGTGTTGTTGAGGGAGTTTGGATTGGAACTATGTATAAGATACTAGGAGTCACTATTAGACATGAGTGCAACAGTTCCATTGTTCCTAATATTGGAGTTGAAGATGGAAAAAATCCTACAATCTCTGGAGAAAAGACTATGTTGTGGCATCAAAGATTGGAACATATCAGAGAGAAGGCCTTCGAGTACTACATGGTAATGGTATGGTTGAAGGTATGTACAATTTATCTCTAGTTTTTTATTTCTATGAACATTTCTTATATGGGAAGTAGAATTGAGCAAGATTCATCTGTGGTGTTATGAGGGCAAGGCGAGTATTACAGTTGGTGTACAATGATGTGTTTGGACTTGTGTCAGTTCCATCACTGGGTAAATCTTTGTACTATGTCTCATTCATAAATGAATTCTCAAGGAGTACATGGATTTATTTCCTCGTGGAAAAATTTGAAGACTTTGACAAATTTAAATAATTTAAGGCTCTTGTGGAAAATCAGACAGAGAAGAAAATTAAGGTGTTGATGACAGATAATGGTGGAGAATTCTATGGGAATTAATTCTAGGAATTTTGTAAAAAATACAGTATAGCAAGGCAGAAGACCACTCCATACACACCTCATCATAATGGAGTTGCAGAAAGGATGACCAGGACATTTATGGAAAAAACAAGGAGCATGCTCAATGGTGTCGGGTTAGGATAGGAATTATGGGTAGAGGCAACAGATATTGATTTCTACTTGGTAAATTGATAAAATTTAATAGCATTGGGTGATAAGACTCCACATGAGGTATGGACTTGAAGGAAACCCTCTCTTACACATCTCAAGGTGTTTGGATGTGATGCTTATGTACACATTCCAAAGGAAAACAATAGTAAGTTGGATAAAAAGGGTGGAAAGTGTATCTTTATTGGCTATAAAGATGGTCTAAAAGGTTATGAGCTTTGAAACCTAGAAACTAAGAAGGTAGTGTATAGTCGAGATGTGGTATTTAGAGATATCAAAGATGTTGTCAAATAGGAAGTCCTACCAAGGGAGGAATAACCAAAGAAAATATATTTTCAATTGAAGGATAACGAATCAGATTCTATAGAAGAAAGTGAATAAGAAGAATAAGAGTTGCATACTTCAGTATTGAGGAGATCGGTTCAGGAAAGAAGGAAACCGGAAAGGTATACTCCACCTTGTTTCTATTCAAATTATTCTTTTTTTATTACTGATGATGATCCTAGAAATGATAGGGAGGCAGTGGATTCATAGGATGGAAAAATATGGAAAAAATACATGGTAGAAGAAATGTCATCCTTGGAAAAGAATGAGGCTTGGGATCTAGTGGAGTTGTCAACTAGAAGAAATCCCATTGGCGGAAAATGGGTGTTTAAGAAGAAGTTTAATGCAAAAGGAAAAGTGGAGAAACACAAAGCTCGGTTAATAGTAAATGGTTATTCCCAGGTAGAGGGAATTGACTTTGGTGAATTTTTTTCTCCAGTTGCCAAGTTAACCTTTATTAGATATCTTGTATCTATTGTTGTTGCTTTTGATTTTGAAGGAGAACATATGGATGTGAAGAGAACATTCCTACATGGGGATTTGGAAGAAAAAATATACATGAAGCAGTTAGAAGGCTTTGCGGTGAAGGGAAATAAAGAGATGGTATGTAGAATGAAAAAGTCCCTATGGGTTAAAGCAATCACTAAGGATGTGGTATCGAAAATTTGATACTTATATATTGGGACTTGGCTTCACAAGGAGAAAAGGCGATCATTGTGTGTATTTCAATTTAGTAGGTGATCGTCTTATTCATTTGGTCTTGTATGTGGATGATATGTTGTTGATATGAAATGACAAGGAAATTATCTAGGATGTTAAAACTCAGTTGTCCTCTAAATTTAACATGAAATATCTTGGTGCTGCAAAATTTATTTTGGGCATGGAAATTTAAAGAGATCGGGAAAACAGGAAACTCTGGTTGAATCAGAGAAAATACATTGAGTCAAAATTGTAGAGGTTTAATATGCAGGAATATAGATTGGTCAAGGTTCCTATTCATGCAGGTGTAAATTTATTTGGAAATCTGTTTCCCAAGACACATGAAGAGGAAGAGGACATGTCTAGTTCTCTATATGTTGGTGCAGTTGGCAGTTTGATGTATGCAATGCTTTGTACTAAACCAAACAGTGTACATGTAGTGGGAGTTTTGAGAAGGTATATGTAAAAACCAGGAAAGGAGCATTGGACAACAATAAAGAGGGTTTTCAGGTATTTGTGTGGTACTACTAGTTATGGATTGTGCTACCAAAGAAGACCAATATTGGACGGAGTGTTGGACATACATGGATTTTTTGATGCAAACTAGGATGGAGATATGGATCACAAAAGATCTACAAGTGGGTATGTGTTTAACCTATTTGGAGGAGAAATCAATTGGATGAGCAAAAGATAGTCTGTAGTGGCACTCTCAACCACAAAAGTTGGATAGTTGGTAGCCACTCATGCAAACAAGGAAGTATTATGGTTACAAAGATTGTGTTCAGGTATTGGGTTGGTACAACAAGCTGTAAGGATAGATTGTGACAGATAGACTGCAATCTTCCTGGTGAGGAACCCAATTTATCATTCTAAGACAAAGCATATCGATGTTCAATATCATTTTTTCAAATACATGGTTGAAGAGAAGAAGGTGTTGTTGGTGAAGGTGGACACTTTGGAGAATGTTGCAAATCCATTAACAAAATATGTGAACACTGAGAAGTTCTCTTGGTGTAGAAAATCAATGGGCGATTATTCCCCGAATTGTTGATCATGAAAGCCTATGCCCCCTGTATACAAATAAAACAACAAGTGGGAGAATGTTGGGTATGTCTTATATTCTTTGCATTACTATAGGTCCCCCTATTTTCCAATTGTTTGGGTGGTTTTTATCCTTTGGTAGTTTAGTGGTGCATGGTATTTCATCCCATGGTTTTCTAATTCCAATAAATAATTAGGGTTGTAGCATAATCCAAGTCAATCGATTAGGGGTTTTTCATGTCACGAGATCCTATATATTGTATTGTAAACAATGAAGTTGTATGATGATGAATAAGAATTAGAGGTGCGGTTCTAAATAGGTTGTTGGTTTTCCCGGTTTGAGTTTCCAGGGTAAATATCTGTGTATATGTGTGATTGCAATTTTTTTCTTTTCTATTTTTTAAGAATTTATGTGTGCATTGCATTACTGTAAAAGGTTTAAAACTTACATTATCATATCGATTATGGGCTTCCATTGCACCACTTTGATGGTGGCTAGCTGGATGGGTGGAAGTTGCTCTAAACAAATTAAATCAATAGGGATTTAAGGGTATGGGTATACCGAACATACACATTCACATTGACATGTTTCCGTTTTCGTCTACTATGATCTGTAAACATATTGTTCAATTTTGCAGTTTCTCATGCGAATATGCTTTCCAAGTACATTTGATTTATTAGCAGTATGTATGGACCTATGCGAATGTGTTTTCCAAGTAGATTTAATTTACTAGTGGAAATAAAATTTGGGAGAATGTCATAATTTTATATAAATAAATAGTTTAAAATTTTCTTATCCGAATACTTGGTGAATTTTTTGTCAAATTGATTTTTGAACTTTTGAATATTTTAGTACCATATTGAATTTGAATTTGAATTCAAACTCGAACTTGGTAAATATGTT
>SNQJ01S0038043.1:42488-55189 GCA_010110895.2 Picea sitchensis | reverse complement strand
ATTATCCCAAAAAGACATGTGCATTTTATGTTTTATCCTAAGTTTCTGGCAAGGGGAGGATGTACAAGGGTGTTGCATGCTGGTGGAACGCATGCAGTTACATGGGTGACAAGTGTCAACCCTGACACATGCGAATAAAATGGCCAGGGTGAGCCGTGAAAAGGGTTCCTCCTCCATTCTACCCAATTGCCTAAACGCGTACGGAGCCTTGGATAGTACAACCAACCCGACTCCTGTAGAGAACCTTTGTGCGTCCCTATGATTCGAAAAGTCTGTGTTTGGTTCTGAGAAAACCCATGTGTACATTCCCTAAATGCGAAGCCTGTGTTGATTTCGGGAAAGAGTCTGTGTTTGTTCTGGAAAGCTGGTACACCCCTTCTCTGTTCTAAACCGGGGAGTTTGAATCGACCCCTGCGTGGACGACTCGTCACGCATCCCTAAGAATCTAGAGTGTGAGTCTATCCCATGTTTCCAGATTGAGAAAATGGAAGTGTCCCATCCCTGCTAAGCCTGGTTATGTTGTTGCACCTGTCTAGAGCTGCCCTGGGGTGTTCGTGTCTGGATTCCTGTTGATTGTGGTGGACGTGTAGTGTTTGATCCTATGTGTCTTGTTGGCCAGTTTGTACAACACTCTCTCCAAGTGAGAGAGGTGGTTGAAGTTGGAAGAACAGGTTGTTGGACCTGTGAGCGACTCCCTCCAGGTGAGAGAGTGTGCAGAGGAAGGAGAGAACTCATAGAAGGAACCTTGTAGCTACCATAGAGCTCGGAGACTTCCGGTCCATCCTGTTCCTGTAACCCAAGGCAAGGGAGATTAGCAGTCGAAGGATTGTCCAGGTGACAAAGAAGGTGTATACTCCTGGGGTGGAATAGGCATGTTCGGAATGAGGGTCTGTGGGCAGTGAGCGTGGGAGGTTCCTGGGAGAGAATTCCATCCTTGTGGTTGTGTTTTGTTTCCCTGTAACCTCAGCCTAGGCTAGGATTCCTTGTCTTGGGGTGGAACTTAGTCCCAGCTCGGGGGTGACCCACTGCTGAGCTGATGAGTAGTGTGGTCTAAGGCTGGGAGGTTTGTGGAAGGCCTGCACTTGGTTGGTGGAACTACCACTGTTCAAAGATAAGTACCAGATGATGCTTTAATTATGTTTTTGTATCTCAGTGTATTATAATCATCATGTATTATGCTGTGCATATCAATTTAATGTTAATGTTATTGATTGTTATTATAGCAGTAAATAATATGTTTACTCTAAGCTTAAATGTATTTCTTTGCTTAAACGCATGTGGATTATATAATGCATGTATGAGTTATGTACAAAGGGGTGTTATAGATTTCTTTTAAGAGCGTTTAAGCCTTGGTAGCCAGAAAAAGGTGTGCTACATCCCCATTCTATCTATAGATGAAAAACATTTAAGAGAGACTTCCATACTTCCTTAGAGAAAAAACAATCAACCATCAAATGTTTTAGTGATTCCTCCCTTTCTCCACACAACACACATCTACTAGGACCAAAAAAACCTCTTTTTGACAGATTATCCCAAGTTAATATTATGTTTTCAGAAATGAACCAACAAAATAATTTTATTCTCAAAGGAATCTTCCACTTCCAAATCTATAACATCCATTCCTCTTAATCAAACTCATTATCATCTAAACATTGTACCTCATAGGCCTATTTTGCAGTGACTTTCCCTCCTTTATTATCCCAAGACCACACTGAAGAATCATTCTTAGTAGTTAGAACAAACCCATAAATTTTTAATCCCTTCACATATATCTCCCATTCCTATTTCTATTCTCTAGTAAGACCAAGTATCTCTGCACTTTTCCAGTTAAAAACATTCAAACCACCAACATCTGGAGAGGCTACCTGAGCCAGAAACTTTATTCCTTTTGAAAGAAAAGTATTTACTAAATTCATAGTCAGTTTATAAAAAGATTGAGCTTCAATCAAGGGATCCACACCTAGTCTAATATCCCAACCATTCCTCAGCTTCCATACAATCCAATCTGTAATGATAGGCAATGACGTAGTGAGAGCTCTCCAATAGTTTGATATACCTTTAAAATTCTTTCTCCCTTCCCTAAACCATTCCACTATAGATTTTTTCTTCAAATACTTTTTAAGAATCACTTCATGCCAAAGACCTGGAATCATTAAACTCCTCCATAAGCTCTTTGCTGCCAAAGCTTTTCCAAAAAAAAAAAAAAATTTAATACCCCATCGTCCTTTCTTTTTTTGGCTTAGCAATACTTTTCCAATCTACCAAGTGTATGCTTTCTTTTTCTTTTTTACCAGTCCATAAAAAGTTGAACATCCATCTTCAAAATCTGTCTAAAATACCTTTGGGGATCTTAGCCATAGAAATCCAATAAACATGAATGCTTTCTCATACTGATTTAACAAGAATAAACCTGCCTCCTAAAGTGAGCCATATATGACACCAGTTTGATATTCGTTTTTCAACTTTCTTAGGTAGCCAGCTCCAATCAACCAAAGTATAACAATTAGGTTTAAGAAAGATGCCTGAATATTAAAACCTTCTTCTAATGATTTGACCTCAAAAGGAAAAAAATTATTTTAATTGTAATAGCTCCTCCCCTGGTCATCCTACTTCTAAAAAAGGTGACTTTTGAGAACTAAAGTCTAAAAGACATACCAGTAGCATTGCAAAATAATTCAAGGGACTCCTTTATAACTCACCATTCTAATAAGGTGCCTTTTCCAAATAAGATAACATCATCCACAAAAAGTAAATGTGTAAGTCTAATTCCAGTTGTAACCAAGACTCCTTCAATTTTACCATCTTCAACAAGCTTCAAAAGAATTCTACTAATACCTTCAACAATAAGTAAAAACAACAGTGGGGAAAGAGGGCAGCCTTGCCTCAAACCTCTGGAAGTCCTAAAGAAACTGGAAGGACAACCATAAATTAATACAAATAAATTTGCAGAGCTAACAAAACCCATAATCCAATCAATATCTTCTAGGCTGAGACCAATCTGAAGTAACACTAATCTAAGACACCTCCAATCAACCCTATCATAGGCTTTCATCACGTCTAGATTCAAGACTAAAGCTTTAGTATTTTTAACCTTTATACTATGCAAAGCCTCATGTTCCACTCCAATAGCATCTGTAATTTGTCTATTCTCTACGAAGCCAAATTGTTCCTTTGAAATGCCTATTAAGAGGAAAGATTTAATTCTAGTAGCAATGATTTTAGTAATTATCTTATAAATCAAATTACACAGGAAAATGGTCTAAAGACTACAAAGGAATAAGGTTTATCACTTTTCAGGATAAGTGCTAGAAAATTTGCATTGAGAGCTCCAGTAACCTTTCGTTTCAATCTAGACTCCTCCACTAATTCCAACAATTTAGGGCTCAAAAGATCGAAGAAATGCAAGAATAACTCAAATGTCCAGCCATCTGGCCTAGGACTTTTTGAAACAACAAACCCTTTCAAAGTAATCAACACCTTGGACATCAAAACATGATCAACTATTCTCTATCCTTCCTCAGAAAAAAGTCTAGGATAAACCTTAATAACTTCCAATTGATGAACTATAGAGAGATTTTCCTAAGATTTGAAGATATTTCAAAAATATCCTACTACTTCCTTTTCTAAGTCCTTTTGTCTTGTAATTAAAGAGCCATCCATCTTTTTTATATCTCAAATAACATTAGTCTGTTTTCTAAAATTTGCATAGGAATGGGAAAAAATTGTATTCCTATCCCCTGAAGCAAGCCAGTTTACTCTGCTTTTTTGTCTCCAAGTCTCCTCCTACTACTTTAATAGCTCCATTTTCCTTTTCTCTTTATCTGCAACCAAAGCCTTATCTTCATCCCTCTTGAATCCCCCAGGAGAGTCAGAGTAAATAATTTCTACGTCCACTTCCAGTTGGATTAGCTCCTCCTTAGACAAATGCTTTTTATTCCTCTCCCATCTAATGACCATAGATTTCAGTAGCTTTAACTTTTGAACTAGTGAATCCATTGGAGAAGTGAACTCTGAACCCAGTAACATGTGCCAATTGGTTCGAACTAAATTCACAAAGTCTAATTCAGATAGCCAAACCGAATTTAATTTAAAGGGATAACTAATCTTTTCTGGCTCTTGATCCAATTGAAACACCATAGGCATATGGTCAGATATATTCACATTAACCACCCATGACTTATATCTGAGACCCGAAAGTGCCATCTTTTCATTAATTAAAAAGCGATCCAATCTCTTAGCAATAAAAGCCTTATCTCCTCTTCCATTTATCCAAGTCGGTAGAAATGTAACGGGTTCCACATCTATTAAACCTTATTCCTATAATAGTTGATTAAAATAGGAGGCCAAAGGATCACTCCTTGAGGAAGAACCCCAAACTTCCCTTTCAAAAATAGTAAACTTCATATCACATCCCAGAATTAAACCAAGCTCTTTCAATAAACCGTCCAGCTTCACATTGTCCCAAAAAAATTGTCTACCTATTGACAAAGGGGCAGACCCAGGGTTCAATGCTTCAACAACGCACCAACAAAACCCTAACTACCGGCCCTTTCGACAACACCTACGAAGCAAGCGAAGTCTCACCCGAGGTAGAGGCAGGCGGGGGTTACAGGACTTAGGTGTCTGTAACCAAGCTGGGACACAGATCTGTGATAGAAACACTTCGTAGAGTATTATATTAACACTACAAGATTATATTAATTCACTCATTAACTTCATTAACATCACAGGACAAAACCCTAAGATAAATCGACGCAGTAATAGTAAAGATTAAGTAATTCAACCACTCAGCACATATAAATGAGTTAGATCTAGCATTCATTCATAAAGCACAAGTAAATCACTAAGAAACATCAGATCTATCCATTATACATAATAACAAAAGCACTAAGAAGATAAATGATAAACACAAGATAGCACAAAGCACAACAAAGACACACGATATACGTGGTTCACCCTAGTGTAGGGATATGTCCACCAAATGCTTCATCTTCTTTATTATTCTTCTGAATATTACATTCATCCACTCATGTGCACCAAGCCACAGATCCAAGCTTCGCATAGGACATGAGATATGCACACTGAGCACCAGATCCTCCTTCCAAAACTGGGTCTAGGCACAAAGCCAAGTTCTCTATCAAGCACAGACCCTTACATACACATTTTGTTGCACAAAGAAACTCAAGCTACTTGCACTTAGCAACTTCTATTGATTCTTACATCCCCTTCTTCTACTTCTACCATACATTCTTATCTATTTATATGTTTACAATTCCTTACAAGAAGGCCTAAACATGGGTAAAACCCATGGGCCGACATCCCATAACCTATTAAAAAAAACCCTTACAAAGCCCACAAAATGAGTAAGATCTGTGATCTCAGCTCCGCCTGGGCGCTCCATCTTCGACTAGCATGTCAAAGTCCAAAAGTGGTCCTAACCCGACCAAGGTTTCCTCAAAACTTGGTCGAGGGCCAACAGGCCCCCAACACTCACATGTCACTCATTCTGAGTCACTCAGGTCTGGGCAACGCTACATCAAAGGCCTCGAGCTCCCTCAACTCGCTGCTTCTCCTAAGCCTCCTGCTCAACGAGCTCCTAGATCGTATGCATTGTAATAGACCCTTCTAGGCATTGTTCCACCATTACAACCACTTGGTCTAGTTGTGATCCATGTCCTTCAATCTCTTCAAACACCTTGCAGGCTTCATCTTGCACAGGTTGCAGCTTCTGCGTGAATTTCATTACTCTAACATGGATAACAGTAATTTGTTGTTGGACTACGTGTTGTTCTTGAGATCTCTTCATTCTCTCAACTACGGTGAGGAGATTCATCTGTACCTACACAATGAATGCATGTTGTTGCACCTCCTGTAACTTAACTTCCAAATTCCTTAGCTCTAGATCTTCTGTGAGGCGTTCATAAGTCTGCGCACTTCTATCCCTCAACTGTTTGTATTTTGAGGCAAGGGCCCTTATCCTTATTATTGTGTTCTTGGTGGCTTCCTCTCTCTAGTCGTGCACTTCTTGCGAGGTGCTTGGTACTGCTTGGACCTCCAACTCTGTTATCCTTGCTTGAAGCTGCTAGATGGTCTTAGCGAGCTTCTCCACTTGAGCCTCGACCGACTCCTAGTTCTCTTGTGCCAAACCCAGCACAGAGTGACATGCTTTACTCACAACTTCCTTAACCGTGGCTCATTTTACGAGCAACTTCTCCTTTTCTTTCTGTAGTTGTACTTTTTCCTCCTGGACCATCGCCTGAAACTCATCTTTTTCATTTTCATAGGCAGTTACATAGTACCACGCTACGCATAATTGATCTAAGACTTACTCTTTCTCTTGTTTCAAGGCTTCTGTAGCCTTCTCCTTATATTCTTGGACCTTCTGAAGTCAAGCCTCTATCGCATATGTTAGTCTTCTTAGTTGGGCTAGTTCATTCGCCAATTCTATATTCTGTGGCAAGGAGGGCGTAGTAGGTACTGCATGGATCTATTGAATAGCTTGTTGTATTTCCTTCAGTTCCTTCTCGACCCTTCCATACAGCTCCTCCTGCTTCACTCCATATCTCTGCAAGATGTCAGAAGCATCCTCCATAGCTTTGCGGACCAAGCTGATGTCGTCCTTCATCTGCGTGGCCTCTAACAGGGGCTTGCTAGCATGCATCTTCTATCTTGTTGAAGGTTTCTGTGGCAAAATCTTCCTCTTTTGCGGTGTTTCAGTAGGGGGATATTTCGGCGGTGTAACTTCTCCTTCTCCTTGATTTTCTCCTTCATCCCTTCCTCCCTATCCATCTTCTAGGTCTTCTCCTCCTCCTCCTCCTGCGGGCAAGGTGGATCCATTTTCTTTAGAGGCGTTGTCCTCCTCATCAATCTCTATGTTTTGGACATCTTCTTGCTTCTTCTTCTTCGTCGTCCTATTGGGTTGTACAACATGCTTGACCCAGGTGACCAAGGGGCTTCCTATGATGTCATTGTCGGAGATTTTTTCATCATCAACCGGTACAAGGAACTCCTCCAGCCATTCCTTGGTGATCTGCTCCATGTCCTCATCTGTCAATTTGTAATATGATTGTAACTCTTCCTTGCTCTCATCTCTACGTGCAGTGATATAGATAAAATGTCGATCTGCGCATAACTTAGCTAGTGGTCTGTACTGGTGTAGAGTGCGCGGTGTCATGCATGGAAATACTTCAATGGAAACCTTCAGTTGTTGATAATACACATGGAACACAATGTTTGACTGCCATTTCTTCGACATGTCATTGGTGTACCACAAGGTAGAGAACCTAGCGACCAACGACTATGATGGTTCAATCTCCGGGAAGGTGGCTCCTTCAGGCATTTTCCAAGAAACAAATGTGATCAACGTGAGTAGCCAGATGAAGTGGAACTCATATCCCTAATCTTGAGCTTTGCAACAGTCTTTTTCTAGTTCATTGACAAGGTAACTCGCCCAATTCATTTTCATGCCCTCCACACATTTCCTATGAGTTCCACCATCAACCCGGTGACCTGTGTGGGGTGGTTCTTTCTTATGAGCTTGTCAGCTATGAGTTGGAAAGCGAGGCACACTACGCCATCCTAGATAGATGCTAACTTGTAGCCTCACTTTCCTTTTTCAACTTCTCCATATGATTCCTTGATGCGTTGTGCCAGGGAGCGGTCTGAGGCCTTTCCTGGATAATATTTCTAAGGTTCAGGTCCCTTCATGCTTAATCCTATAATCAAGTGGATCAACGTCGGATTCACAGTAAATCGTCGGTCGAGCCATAGGTATCCGCCATGGTATCACGACAAGAGGAGTTTAACACAAGTGTTAACCTCCTAGTGGTGGCCAAAATGGGGAATTTCATCATGTTTAGCACAGTGGACTGAGCCAGCTCCTTAATCCATGGCTGGGAGACCAAGTGAGGCTTCTTCCCAATGGCCTTCGTCAAGTATCTGTGGGGTGGGAGCATAGCATAGTTCTTTCGATATCCAAGGTTGAATTCGTTTTTCTTCAACAACGAGATCTGTCCCAACTGGCTCCGGACCACACATATTCCATTCGGGATGTATGAAGTGATCAGAGTGTACTCGTAGTCTCGTGGAATGTTGTCACGGTTAACTATGCCAGCCAAAGGCGGGATGTACTCTGGTAATATCGACAGGATCTGCTTTGCATTAGCCATGTCGTCATGATGCTTACTTCACTGCTCATTCGCGGGGTTGACACATCCTGAACGTCATCCAATCAAAGGGGAAGCCTGTAGTCCCCTAGTTGACGATGCCTGGACACCTTCAAACATATCTCTATCAGCCATAAAAATTTTAAGAACCTCCTCGACATACTTCTCTAACTCAGTGTGTTCGCCCGACATTATCACTTTTAAACACATGGGTCAGGGTAGGCAAACGGACAAGCTAGGTAGACAAACAGATGGCGATTTGTAGCTTCTGATAACACAGTTTGACACACAATCAATTCTCTTTTGGCTCAGTTAATCACAGGTGTAAAAAAGTGGTCCCGGTGCAGTGACCAACAGGTTAAATAAGTGAGCGTCTTAACAGATTCTTCCAATGGGCAGGAATGCTTCCATCAATGTGAATTCATCCATTATGGTGCGGTCTCAGCGTCCAAAAGATCATAAATGTGTTTTCTATCCGTTATGGAGAATCATTCTAATAGGCGGGGCTCCTCCAATGGTCATATAGCTTCGCCAAGGAGAAGTCCCATTCTACGTGGTTCTATTGTTCCTGCGAGGTTCAAGTCTTGCAAACCTGCCTCCTGTGAAGTCTTCCATCTGTTCTCTGTAGCTTCTTGTAGCTTTTCTAACTTGTCTTTATTTTTACTAAGATTTCTTTCCTTATTTCTTGTGATCTAAGTTCCTCTAACTATTTATAGAATCCTCTTTCCATTCTTATTCTTATCTTCTCTTAGCGTAGTGACTTCACACTGTTGATGTGCTCTTGGAGGGTTTGAATTTAATATCCCTTCTCTTAATAATTCCAGGGTGGGTATTCTTCTTTCTTGCATGGATAGGTCCTTCAAACCATCTCACGTTCTTTCAACTTCGACAACTAATTCTCTTTCTTTCTTTTGTTTTGACTTATCTTCTCGTTCTTCTATTAGTCAGTCTATTTTTCTAGCTATGAAATCCCTTAGTTCTTGCTTTTTGTTTTCTGCAGCTTCTTCCTCTGCTTTCCTTTTGATTTGATCCTTCTCAATCCAAGTCTTTCCTAACAAAAGTGGGAAAGGGGCGTTGTTCTCAACAAACTTAATGACTTCAAATTCCTCTTCTGTCGATGTCCCATGGATAATGATAGGTACTTTAGTAACTCTTCCACATAGGGTTATCATCTTACCTTTAAACAAGCCTATCCTTCCCAATGAAGGTACCACAACAGGCTTTCCCAAAATTTCCCAAGTTTCTTCTATCATAATATTTACTTGTGTTTCTTTATCCAAGACACAGTCTATGTCTAAGTCTTCTATTCTTGCACTTATGTGTTGTTTTACTTGTTTTACTTTCAGGATCTCTGCTAAGCTGACGCCTTTGTGATCATTCATCATTTCTTTCAACTGTAATAACATAGTATGAGCTTTCTCTAATTCTTTCTCTTTTTGATTCTCTAACATGCTCTTAGTTTCTTGACTTTCTTCATAGTTTTCTTGTCTCATGTTCATTCGTTCATCTTTAGCAATCATCTCTGGACAATTGTCAACCTCTTGACCAACAATTTTACAACAAAGACAAATAGGACATGTACCAGGGAATTCATTAACAAGATGTCCTAGTCTTCTGCAGTTATAACATAATGTCAATCCTCTCTTTCTTTTAAGCATTCCCCAACCTCTCTCGTACTGCGCACTAGGATCACAACTCTGGTCTTGCAATCTGCAAAAATTCTTTCTAGGTTCCTGCATCCACTTCTTAGTCCAAAAATTCTTTATGTGCATAGGAATAACATATCTTTCTTCATTTCTATTATCTTTACTTAGATCAAGTCTTTCTTCCAACTGCGCCCTAGCTTTCAGACTAGGACAAAATCTATTAAACATACTTAAATTCATGATTTTGAAACAAAAAATTTCACTTATCTTACTCTTATCAAAGCACAAAGATTTACCTCTTTTAAGATTTTACCTCTTCTTTAGATCATATTTCTTTCTTATCACAGAGCTTCACAAGTCAAGTAGAGTACTACGCACTTTAGCAACAGATATATGCACAAAGCTTCTCTTTTCTTTACTTAAGTTCCCATCAATCACAGTTTGAGTCGCGACAACGGAACCATTTGTTGGAACAGGGGCAGACCCAGGGTTCAACGCTTAAACATCGCACCAACAAAACCATAACTATCGGCCCTTTCAGAAACACCTGCAAAGCAGGCCAAGTCTCACCCGAGGTAGAGGCAGGGGGGTTACAGGACTCAGGTGTCTATAACCAAGCTGGGACACAAATCTGTGATAAAAACACTTCGCAAAGTATTCTATTAACACTACAAGATGATATCCATTCACTCATTAGCTTCATTAACATCGTAGAACAAAACCCTAAGATAGATCGACGCAGTAACAGTAAAGATTAAGTACTTCAACCACTTAGCACATAGAAATGAGTTAGATCTAGCATTCATTCATAAAGCACAAGTAAAGCAATAAGAAACATCAGATCTATCCATTATACATAATAAAAAAAGCACTAAGCAGATAAATGACAAACACAAGATAGCACAAAGCACAACAAAGACACACGATATACGTGGTTCACCCCGGTGTGGGGCTACGCCCACCAACTGCTTCGTCTTCTTTATTATTATTTTGAATATTACATTCATCCACTCCTGTGCACTAATCCATAGAGCCAAGCTTCGCATATGATAGGAGATATGCGCAATGAGCACCAGATCCTCCTTCCAAAACTGGGTCTAGGCACAAATCCAACTTCTCTATCAAGCATAGAGCCTTACATACACATTTTGTTGTGCAAAGAAACTCAAGATACTTTCACTTAGCTACTTCTATCGACTCTTACATCCCCTTCTTCTACTTCTACATACATTCTTATCTATTTATACTTTTACAATTCCTTACAAAAAGGCCCAAACATGGGTAAAACCTATGGGCCGACATTCCATAACCTATTACAAAAACCCCTTACAAAGCCTGCAAAATGAGTGAGATCTGTGATCTTAGCTCTGCATGGCGCTCCATCTTCAACCAGCTTGTCGAAGTCCAAAAGTGGTCCTAACCCAACCAAGGTTTCCTCAAAACTTGGTCGAGGGCCAACATTATCCCCATAAGGACGATAATAATTTACCAGCTTCAGAGTTTTATTGAGATCCTTAACAAAACCATCCAATAAGATTCATATTGGAGTCAAGAAAGCATTGAAATAAGATTTTCTGAGGTTCCAAGCAGCAAGCAGTCCCCATGATAACCCAGAAGAATCCACCCTACAAAAATTCCATAGAGATAACAATTTTGAGAACACCTCCTGATCCAAAAAGGATCCAGAGAAGGCTAAGAACAACTCAAAACTCGCAGAGGCAAATCAGGATGCTCAGAATGGCTTCAGCATACAGAGAAATGGAAAAAAATAAAAGTTGCCAAAAATAAGTGAAAATTACATGATCACGAATATCGTGTCGCAATATCTCTAATGGTGCAAACGGCTCGTCAAATAGAGTTACGTATTGAAAGATATCCACGGTCAAAGTTTGGTCAACCTAGCCCAATCAATAGGGGATGCGACATCTGTATGGATGATGTCAGCATCCGTACAGTACATGTGGCAGGAGCAGGAAGGTGACACATGTCATGTTGACATCAACATGACATCATCATGGTGATGTGGCAACACCAGAGGCTTCCATGTGTCACACAGTTTTGGCGTTTTCAAGTCGATCCGT
Organism: Picea sitchensis; assembly: GCA_010110895.2. Classification (NCBI taxonomy): domain Eukaryota; kingdom Viridiplantae; phylum Streptophyta; class Pinopsida; order Pinales; family Pinaceae; genus Picea; species Picea sitchensis. The sequence continues at coordinate 43,297 of SNQJ01S0038043.1, read as the reverse complement.
GGACCAATCGGATCATGTCACATGGAAGTCCGTACGGTCCATACGCTGACGTGGCATGATGACATGGAGTGTTGATGTGGAATGATGAATTGGAAGAGGAAAATGTGGCCCAGTGGGAGGCCTCCGCGTGGCCCAATCAGAGCTGCCATGTGGCAGGCGGGAAACGCTCAATGACAGTTTGTGAGCTAAATTTGAAAAAAAAAAATTAAGTTTGGCGGGTCCTCCAAATCTGGCGAACCATGCCAAACTTGGCCACAAGTTAACCATTTGGATATGGATTAGTGCCACCACTAAACAGAGCGAACAAAATATATATTATATATATACATTGCAACAATATAAACCCAAAAGGGGGAGGCCCACAGGTTTGACCCCGAGACCTCCTCCCCGCATATGCACCTTAATAATTCCACCCAAACCAACAGGCCAACGGCCTTACATTGTAACCAACACCACAAAAAATTATTAAATGTTGAGTCTTCCCAGCCAATGGGAGAAGGCATGCGTATGGTACGATCGCTTAGGTACGGAATTCTATGCAGTCCAGTCATCAATGCAGGTTGCAGAGAGGGCACGAAAATCGATATGAGTTTCTTCTTGGGCGTGGGAGTGCCAGAGTCGGATCGAGGCATGGAGACAGTCATTTTTGGGTAATTCGACGCCACAAATCCAATTCTTTATAAGTCACTTGATGAAAAGATCCCAGATCATGTTGGTATCAGAGCAGTCGTCTTTGACTTGAATTGTTGAGTGTGAATGCTTACTAGGGCCAAGCATAAGGAGGGTGAAGGAACTCTTAAGACTTTCAA
>SNQJ01S0038043.1:15164-26864 GCA_010110895.2 Picea sitchensis | reverse complement strand
TGATCCTTCCAAAATTAATGTAATTGTAAATTGGCCTGAGCCAAGAAGTGTAAGCGAAGTCTGAAGCTTCTTAGGTGCAGTCTAGTATTGGAGAAGGTTCATTTCCAACTTATCCTTTATATAATCTCCTTTGCATGCCTTAACTAGTGTGAAGAACACTTTTCAGTGGGAAGGAAAGAAACAAAAATCTTTCGACACTTTGAAGGAGAAGATCAATACTGCACCAGTATTAGCATTGTTGAATCTTCAATAGCCTTTTGAGATCGAGACAGATGCTTGCGGATATGCCATGGGTGTAGTATTGATGCAATATTGTAAGCCTATATGTTACCACTCTGAAAATTTTAACCAAGCTTTTGTTAACTATCCTACATATGATAAAGAGTTGTATGCATTAGTCCAAAGCGTAGAGAAATGGAAGCACTAGTTTTCAGGGAAGGAAACAATCATACATACATATCACCAACCCTTACAGTATCCCCAAGAACAGACCAAATTGCAACAATATCAACACTACATATGGATGGGGTTTCTACAACAATTTCATTTGGTAATCAAGTGCAAAAAGGGTACAAATAACAAGGTAGCCGATATGGTTTCTAGACCTCCTATTTTGCTTCTATTATTTTGAAGAATACTTCTTTATCTCATGATAGATATGTACAACAATATGCCATTGATGAAGATTTTAAAGAAGTATATGAGAAGCTAACCCATGGTGCATGAGTAGAGAACTATTATCTGCAGGGAAAACTACTCTACCATCTTGGAAAGCTATGTATTCCTACAAGTGAATGAGTCCATGTAAAACGAGAAGCTCACACTTCTCTTGTGTATGGGAATTTTGGGGTAGGAAAAACTATGGATTATTTGCAGAGGTTTTGATACTAGCCTCAAATGAAAGAAATTGTAACTAAATGTGTAAAGGGGTGTGTGATGTGTTCTACTTGTAAGCCCACTAATAGAAAATTGGGGCTATACTCACCACTTCTTGTTCCATCCCACCCATGGGAAAGTATCTCCATGGATTTTGTAGGGGTTTTACCAATGACCAAAGGGGGTCATGAATATTTGTATGTTGTAGTGGATAGGTTCAACAAGATGTGTATCTTGATGGCATGTAAAAAGCAGATCAATGTTGAGAAGACTGCTAATCTCTTCTTTCAGTATGTTTGGGTTCACTTTGGGTTACCCACATCCATTGTCTCTAATCGAGATACTCAATTCCTTGGAGACTTTTGGACTAGCTTGTGGAGGATGATGGACACCAAATTGAAAAGGAGCACTGCTTTCCATCCACGGACCGATGGACAGATACAGGTGGTAAACCGAATAATGGTACTTTTACTTCGAGGCTACTGCAACAAGCATCACAAGTTATGGGATGAACAGATACCCTATGTACACCATGAATAAAACTGAGCTTTACATTCATCCACTCAGAGTTCACCTTTTGAGACATGTTCTGGGTACCTACCCAAGGTTCCATTGGACTTGATGTATGGGAGAGATGTCGATGTGAATGAAGAACGAACAGAGGACAGAGCCTGCAAGTACATCCAAAGGATCCACCAGATACACCAAGAAATCAGGGAACAGTTGGAGAAAAGTCAAGCATAGTATAAAGCTCGACATGACAAGAACAGGGTTGATCATCAGTTCCAGGTTGGAGACTAGGTATGGATTCACATCAGCAAGGAGAGATTGAAGGGTGAAGGCAAGAAACTCAAGCCCATTTGTTATGGACCCTTCACTATATTGGAGAAAAGTGGTACCAGTGCTTTTCATCTGGATCTTCCACCTTACATGCACATTTACTCAGTTGTGAACGTTGAGAACTTGAAAATTTTTTAGCCTCCCATGATCATGGATCAAGATGAGGAAGTTTCAATACCTTCAGTTGATCAGTTTACACCTGAGTACTTGGATGAGTTACATGAAGATATCATCCTGGACATGAGGACGAGGACTTCACGCATGGGTGATGTTGATTATCTTTGAGTAGGATTAAAGGTCACACATCCAAGCAAGGAAAAGTGGATAGAGAAGGACAAAGTGAGGGGACTCTTCCCTCACTTACTTGTTGATTGATGAAATCTTTTGGTGGTCCAAAAAGCTCTCAGTGGGAAGGCGTGATCCAAAAAGGATCCAGAGAAGGGTAAGAACAACTCAAAACTCGTAGAGGCAACTAAGGACACTCAGAATGGCTTCAACAGACAGAGAAAAGGGAAAAATTAAAATTCCCAAAACTCAGTGAAAAAAACATAATCATGAAGAGTGCATCACAAGATTTATAATGGCTCGTCAAACGGAGTTATAGATTGAAATATATTTATGGTCAAAGTTTTGTCAACCTAGCCCAGTCAGCAGGGGATGAGTCAGCATCCGTACTACTGGCGTCATCATCTGTACAGATGACATCAAAATCCGTACAATACACATGGAAGGAGCAAGAAGGTGACATGTTTCATGTTGACATTAGCATGATGTCAGCATGGTGACGTGGCAACACCAGAGGTTTCCATGTGTCACCTTGTTTTGGAATTTTTGGGCCGATCTGTGGACCAATCGGATCGTTCCACGTGGTAGTCTATATGGTCCATACGCTGACATGGCATGCTGACGTGGCATGATGAATTGGCAGAGGACAATGTGGCCTACTGGGAGGCCACCACATGGCCCAATCAGAGGCTTCCACGTGGTAGGCGGGAAACGCTCAATGACATTCCATGAGCTAAATTTGAAAAAAAATATATTAAGTTTGGCGGGTCCGCCAAATATGGTGGACCACGCCAAACTTGGCCACAAGTTAACCATTGGGATATGGATTAGCACCACTGCTAAACATAACGAACAAACTATATGTTATATATATACATTGCAACAATATAAACCCAAAAGGGGGAGGCCCACGGGTTTGACCCTAGGACCTCCTCCCCCCATATGTGCCTTAATAATTTCGCCCAAACCAACAGGCCAACGACCTTACATTGTAACCAACGCCGCGATAAATTATTGAATGTTGAGTCTGCCCAGCCAGTGGGGGAAGGTGTGCGTACGATACGAACGCTTGGGCATGAAATTCTATGCAGTCCAGTCATTAATGCAGGTTGCAGAGAGGGCACAGAAACTGAGATGAATTTCTTCTTGGGCTTGGGAGTGCCAGAGTCGGATCGAGGCACAGAGACAGTCACTTTTGGATAATTCGACACCACGAATTCAATGGTGTTGTCTGCTTTCTTATCTGAGCATCATTTTTGCAGCTTGATTTCAGAATGAGGTATACTTATGTATTTTGCCAAATTCTTTTGTTGAGTTAATGAAAGAGCCTACCCATTTGAGAGCAGGACCCAGAGACGTAGTCCACTAGGGATGAACTCCATTATCAAGTGTTTTTGTTAAGATTTGATGCTTATGTCTCTTCATTTTGAGATTTTCCTTCTTTAATGGTGCACTTTAATTTATGCTCATTTAATGCAATTCTTTATAAGTCCCTCGGTGAAAAGATCCCATATCACCTCATGCACTCTGTTCTCACTAACCATAGTTTATTGTACTAGAAATATATCAAGTTTTATCATTTCTATCAACCGTTTGAGGGCTAAGAATTTTGGAGCACCCCCACGCCTTAACATTAAGTGAGACTGTAATCATTTTTTACCCCTCACTAGGGATTTTTGTGCTCTAAGTGCCATTGGACCTTCCAAAACCTAAAAATTTGAAATACCAACAGTGTCCTTCTCCTTCCCCAATTTTCTCGCACTTCTAGTTTTTATAGGGGAAAACTCTTTTTCTAAACCTGCAAGAACAACTCCTTTCAATTTGAAAGTCTCCTTATTATGCCTGAAAACTACATCTCCCTCAATCAACACATTCATCTTTGTAGTTAAGAAGGACGACGAATAAGTCTCCCCCCTGAATAGATCTGGAGAGGAGTACAACTCAATACTTCTTTGTAAGATAGGAGAAAATTTGTTATAGTATCTTGAACAACTCTATTAACAGACAATTCTGAGGAAGAAACTCATTATGGGCATCCATAATACCAACATCCTCAGAGCAAGTTAATGATCCTTCTACATCCAAGAAAACCTTTCCACTTAAACTATTCGACTACTCAACCAAACCAGAAACAAGAGGAAAACCCTGATCTCCAGAGCCCTGACTCCCTTCTACTGACTGAAACCATTGCTTCGAGTTCAAATGATTAGAATCTTTAGAAACGAAGAGACCTAAAGAATTTAAAAGCTCAGATATCGCCTCTACAGAAGGAAACTCCCCTTTCAAAACCCCCATAAATCTACCCAAAGACAAACCCTCCTCCTGAAAACCTACAATCAACTCTGACTCAATCCCCAAAAGCTCTGAACCCCTCAATCCCCTTTTCAAGTGAGTCAACTTTTTCACTCGACATCCTTCGAACAGCTAGTAGCACATCCCCAACAGTATCAAAAGAAGAGCTTGCTTCAAACTATTTCTTATACCTTCCAAGACAATATTTTTTCAAGCTTCCCACTTCCTTGCAGACCGAGCATCTAAATGGAATCCCCCAGTAATTCAGCCTCTGAAGATAAACAAAACCTCGCCAATCGATTTCCAATTCCCTCGACATTCCTTGATGTAAGTTTATTTCAACCAAAATTTTTCCTATTCTTCTATCCTTCACTAACAAAACCTTCAACTCCACATGCAAAAACTTACCTAAGGAATCACCAATTTCCTTAAATGCTTCCAAATTCCATAAAACTAGAGGGCATCCCGGCAGTAACACCCATAAGTGTCGAAACCTTATATGTTATTTCTCCAGATTAAAAATATGTGTCCATCTTTTAACCATTAGACTACCTGTGTCACAGAGCCAGACTCTTTCTAGAATCCTCTCCACTTCAGTTTCCATTTTGAGTTGGAAACAAAACCACCCACGGACAAAAACTAGAACATCTAGAGCATACCCCAACAAACGTTTCCAGTTTTCTTTGACCCACTAGTTTATGTCAAGTTTAGACAACGCCCAATAACTAAAACAACCAACCAACTCACATAAAGAAAGATATGAAACCTCCTGTAAACCCACATCTCTTCCTAGCACCATCTTCGAACTAAGTTTCCTAGGCTTCCACGAATTAATCTCCCAAAACCTCCTTTCAGAACCCACAGACCCTCCAGAACTTCCTCCACTTTTTTTTCCTTATCAACTATATTCTTACCCTCCACCAAAACACTATCCTGTGGAATTGAAAAACCAGGTGTATCCCTTGTAATCTCCTCCTTTCTGTAACATTCTATATCGGCTACATCCTTTGAAGGCTCCGACACCGGAATAGTAAAACTAGGCTCCTGTGTAGACTTTGCTAATAGTGAAACCCTAGTACCTCTCGACGGTTCCACTTCAAATAACTTATTGATGATCCCGATGGTCCTCGTGTCCATCAAGAAACCATCATAATCAAATCCTGACAATTGGGTCCCTGTAAACACCTTGTCTGGAAGATTTTCATTAAAAAAGGTATATGCCTTGTACTTCACCCATCTTTTCACAGTTAATTCTTCTCAGTATTCCTCGTTGGTTTTGAAAATGCCAGCTTGACTCCAAAAATCTTCATCCATTGGGTCCAACAAGCGTTCCATCTCAGCTTCTTCTATGTCTTAAGTTACAGAGTCGAACACCCTCCAGGTCATTAATATTACTAGATTAAGAAACGATATGTTCATCGAACAATGATATGAACAAATGTATGATTAAAAACATTACATGGCTTATTACAATGATATTTAAATCATGGCTTATGAGTATAATACCAAAGTGGTGATGAAATTAATTTTACGTTCGGTTAAAGACATAGTTTTTTTATATTTTTTAATTAAAATAAATAAGTTACAAATTCAATATGAGATACTATAATGAAAGAAATACAAAATTATTTTTTATATATTTTTGTCAATTGGGTATACCTTGGATGGTTGAGAGAACTGATTGTTATCCTCCCCACCCAGATTCAATTCCCTTAAATAAATGACATGTTATGCTCATAATTAGTATATTGTTGTAATGGCTTTGAACCTTGTCTCACTATATGTATTGGAAAGTTTCATTTGATTCAATTGAATATCAAGGAAACTACTTTAATTTTTTTTTGTAAACTCTCATATGTACCATCAGAGAGTTTCTTAATTTTCCCTATAAAACAATATTTTTGTATAATATATTAGCGTAATCTAAACATTCTACCTTTTGGTTCTTTTCCGACGATTTTTTTCTGTTTGGTTTTGCCCGAAATCTAGTGAGGAATGGTTAGATCTGCAGATTTGAGTGGTTAAGTTTGTATAATCAAAGTGCCCCCAGTGGTTTTTCACAGGCATCCATTTATGCATTCATAAATGCAATTTAAACAACAAAAAATAGTGATTTTATCCACATTTACATTGCCTAATTCCATCCAAAAAACCAAAAAGTAAAATGTTTAGCACCTAATAAACTAGCCTAATTACAACTTTTTAATATAATATAATATTTTAGTTTCACTTAAAATATGTGTATGTCAAAAATAAAATAAAATAAAATAAATAAAATAATTTGTTTAAATAATTTAATTTATATTTTTTGTTTTTTAAATAAAAATATATGGAAAAAGATAATAATATATGTAAATAGTCGCACATTTATTTACTTTCAAGTTTACTGTAAATTTATTTACCTAGTTTAGGTTAAATTTGTTTAACTTATTCACTCAAATATAAAGTTGAATATTTAATTTTTAACCTTGTTTTAATGGCATAATATTTACATACAAATTATGATCAAATATAGTCATGGCCAACTTAATTGATTGACAAGTTTTAAAAATATGTTATCTACCAATCCTTTCCTCAAAATGTTAATAAACTTGTATTTTTTTTTGCTATCTTTCTAATATTTGTATACTCAACCAATTACTTCGAAGTTGGCAGGTGCTTCAATGAAACTATCAAAATTTGTTTGGTGTGGACAAAATTCGTATTTTTTTATTTAAAAGAATCATAATTTTATTATATATAAACAATTTTTTTATTTAAAAAAATTATAGCTAACATCCTAACATCATCATCATCATCCAATCATCATCATCATCCACAATTTTTTATTTTAAAAGAATCATAAATCCTAACATCCAATTGCAATATAGCTTTTGAAAGACCATCATCATCCACAATCCTTTATTTGTACACATGATGAAAATAAAGTGTTAAAGGTTGATCGGGCAAGTCGTATCTCCTAAAAAAAAATGGGCTTCAAGATGAAATTGTCCAATGTATAACAATGAGGGAGTCACCAAAAATTTGAAGAACATGTGCATTCTTCTTAGCAAATAACATTAACACAAGATTTGAAGCCATAAGCTCTAYAATATTATTAGTTCCCCTACCCATACCATCTTTAAACTTTATCATCATGAAAGTATATAACAACTCCTGCACCACATAGTGGATGATCCCCTTGGCAAGCCCCATCAAAATATGTCATGTTCCACTTTTGTCAATTTGTTTCATTGTAATATGTTTGTGTGGCTTCTATTTAGTCGTATGCTCAAAACTTTCAAGAATGAACATGCTCTAAACAACACATTGTATTGGTGGAACAAATTTGCCTCTAAAAATCTAAGCGTCACGAGCTAGCCAAATTCCCCGCTCAATAATCAATGTACAACTTTAAAAAATTTCACATCAAGATTATTGTACCACTATTTCAAACCATCATCACTTAAGATTCCTCCCCCAAGCCTATCTTAAGCCTATAATAGCCTCTAATTATTTCCAGACTTGTAGAGTGAAAGGAAAGAACATAAACAATTGAATGATTGACTCATCAAATTCCTTACACAAAATGCACCAACTAGGATCTTGTTTGCCTATTTTTGGTAAGTTATCCCAAGTAAGTGCCTTGTTTTCAAGGGATAGCCACATGAAAATTCAAGATTTTAATGGACATTTGAACTTCCAAAGAATTTTCCATGACTAAACTAAATTTCCCACCCCTTAACCTAACCTTTAAACTATAATAACTGGTTTTGGGAGTATAAATCCCTCTTATAGGAATTTTCTCCCAAAGAAACTCACACTGAGCATATGCGATTCTCACATGGTTGGATCTAAGATTTGATATATATATCTCCCAATCAATAACATTTGTACCTTCCAACCCTAGCATGCTAGTCATTTTCCACTCTTGTCTCCAGATAGTTGTCGATTCTTAATATGTTACTTGATTAACAAAGAAGTAACCATTCCTATGGAGGTTCCCAAACATTCTTTTAGATAACTTGTGGCCATCACCATTGCCAAACCAAGGATTTGAACCAATCCAAACTCTCACCCCATTCCCAATCCTCTAGAGAAGCCAATGACCAATTAAAGGGTAACGCTCACCATTGTCTTTCTCTTTTTTTTATCGGTTAATGACCAATTAAAGGATAAGGTTCACCATTGCCTTTATTTTTTCTTATCTTTTCGGATGTGGTGGAAGATTGGATTTCATTTTGTAACTGATAAGAAAAGAGCAAGGCATAGGCCTCACCTTGTAGTTTGGTTTTTCATAGGGTACATCTTGTGTTCATTGTGTGGATGGTGTGTCATTTTCTTAGCTTCTTTCATTTTAGTTTCAATTTATTTCAGTATTTTGTGAGCTAATCTAGTAATTTTAAATTTGAAAATCTAAAGTAAACAACCGCATAATAAGAGATTGTAAAATATTATAAGATATGTTGTGATGAAATGTTCTAGTGGAATATCCATGAAAATTTACATATCATATTAGTATCAAAGCAACTTTCTTCAGGTTTTTTTTGGGAAGTTGAAAGATCCAAGAATTTTCATAAGAAAGAATTATTAAAACCCTAGCCATGATGGGATGAGTCAAGCAAGATATTTTCAAAATTGGAATCACAAGTTGCTAACATCTCTCACAATATGGTCATCTTCATGGTAGCTCTACAAAACATATTTGGACCTTTTGGGGAGTTTGGTAGATCTAACTTAGACATTGACTCAAATTGGAAATCTAAAGATAATGAAGACTTAAAAAAGGAGTTTAAAAAAAAGCTAGAGAAAGAGATACCAAGTTCCAATGCCATCACTTCTTCAAAAACTTTATTTAAAGTGGAAGGAAAAGTGGACACCAAACCCTACCAAGGTGAGATTGATGTTCTTAAATTGAATTGATGGTTGTAGCAATTAGAAGTTTATTTCAATGTTCACAACATAGGAGAAAAGAAAAATATTTCATTTTCCAGATTGAAGTTAAAGGGCCATGCCCAAACTTGGTGGGAAAGTCACATGGAGATGCCTAGGATAGAGGTTGATCCCATAGTAACTAAGTGGGATGTGTTTAAAACCCTCATTGAGTCCCAATTCTATCATATTGGTTACAAAGAGGACAAGTGGATCTATTGGCATTACTTCTGGAAGAAGCAAGGTCAGGGTGTGCAAGAGTACACCATTGAGTTAGAAAACAAGTCATTATGTTGATTATATCTCCCATACTCTTCAAGTATTTGGGAGGTCTACACAACCATTTAAGGATGGAAGTGGTGCTCTTTAAACCCATGATAGTTTATTAAGCTTGTGTGCAGGCACACTATCTAGAGAATATGGATAAGAAGAAAGGACAACTTGAAGCTATTCCAAGTAGAAAGACCACTAAGATGCTTCCAAGGAGGAGAAGAAGAAATGGATAGGAAATGAAAATAAGACAAAAACCACAACACATTAATGGCAAGGATTTGAACAAATATTGTAATCATTGTAATGTTGATGGTCACATTGAAGATAAATGTTGGAAGCTACATCGAGATCTGAATCTAAAGAACCACAATAAGGATACTGGTTGTGGATTCAAGCAATGAGGTATAGACTAACTCAAATGTAGATGAAAATGTATCTACACTACAATGCATAAGGAGGTCAAACTAAGTAGCATCCATCCTAACGAAGAGAAGGAAGACAAAACTCTTTCATATCAAGATCCAAGTCAAGAAGTCGAAGGTTGGTGCTCTGTTTGATTTCAGTCCACATGCCAACATCCTAGTATAGGATATGGTAAGAGAGCTTGAATTGAAGATTCACGACCATATTCACCAATATTCATTGGCATGGGTAAATAAATATGCAAAGTTAAGGGTCACTAAGTGGTGTAAGATCAAATTTACTATAAGTGAAAACTATATTGATGAAGTAGAGGTAGACGTAGCACCACTTAATGTGTGTTATGTAGTGTTTGGAAGCCCCTATATATAGACAAGGGATGCAATATTCATGAGGAGAGAAAACCAATACCACCCAATCAAGGATGGAAATTCCTACATCGTCAATGCAGACAAAGTTAAATCCAAGATCTCTCTGTTAAGTGTTAACCAAGACAAGAAACTGATAAGTTCAAGAAGGAAGTTTGTATTATTTTTGTTAAGAGAGAATGATTTGTAAATTGTTGTGGATATTCCACTAGAATAGTTCATCACAATAGATCTTGCAATATTATGAAATCTTGTATTATTCAATTTATTTCCTTAGATCTCATATTCTTTATTACTAGCTCAATGCTCAAGTTTATGAAAATAATTGAAATACACAAATGAAAGAACAAGAAAATGAACACACCATCCACACAAATGAGCACATTATGTACCTTGGTAAACCTTATATGGGAGAAAACCCACCTAGAAGGTGAGTCCTATTCTTTGCTCTCTTTTCTTCGGTTATGAAAATGAAAATACAAAGAAAGGGGCAGTCATTATGGAGTTTTCTTTGACATTGTGGCCTGAGTGGATGCTACACAATCTCCTTCCTCTGCTATTATTCTCTCAAATCCCACTCCTATATGCTCTGCTCAACAATGAAGCAAGTACAACGCTAAAATAATGGAACTCACTCTCCTCCTAGTTTCCCAATATTTAACATAGTTTGATAGTCGTTTAGGGTTAGGGTTTTTGCGTGCCTCAACCCTCAATCAGTGTTAGGGTTTTGGACCTTCTAGAATATTATAGAAATTACACATGTGGATAGCCCCACATTTGAGTAATGGGGGATGATGTGGCATCCACTCAGTACCATGGTGGTCAACAATGTAAGCCAACTTGCGAGAGCCATAACTTCCACATATGAACTTTGACTGAGGTGATTTTAGAAATGTTGGAAAGCTCTCACTGTGTAGAGAAACATCAAGGGGATGAGAGTTATGCTTGAAAATTGTTTACCCCAAAAAGTGTCATTTGATGCCTCAAAATGGATTTTGACGGTTTCGGACACCAAATCTCCAAACTAGGACCTACCACTAAAATGGACCCTACAAGCCAATTCCTCTAATTTTTTCATCGATAAGGTACCAAGATAGATGAAAAATTAGATAAGGATCCATTATGGATCATACCTCCCAAAAATATTTTACTGAATGAGGTGAGGAAAATTTTCCTCTACCTTCTCCCTGGAGTACCATTTTTCCTTACCTAGAAGTTTTTCTTTCAACCTAATTTTCCAGAGGTCATGCCACCCTTATCTGGTGGTTCTAGAATTATTCTACAAAACTATATCTTATGCCAACTCTATGTGAGATTTTGGTGCTAATTCCTCTATGGTAGGTAAGACTCGCTCCTCGATTTCTTGTTCCAACATGGAAGGCCCATAAAGTTATATATTTTCCACATTCACTACTAAGTAAATGTGCATATATGG
>SNQJ01S0038041.1:32610-43208 GCA_010110895.2 Picea sitchensis | reverse complement strand
TGCAAGTGGCATTTATGCCTGGGCCGAGTGGAAATCCACCTGTAGCCCCTGAGCGACGTGTCACCCCATCCGAGGCAGACAAATCTTTATAATTAAGGAAATGTCAATTCTAATTTTTTGGATAAGAAGTGTTAAAAAAATTAAATTTCTAAAGATTTGTATGTTGTATAGAAAAGATTGCTCTTCCAGTAAAATATTTTTTCTTGTAGAATTTTGGGTGACTATTAATTTTGAATTCACAATTTTTTGAGTAAAAAGGTGAAAAATAATAAAATGGTGAATATTATGCTAGAAATTTTTCACTTTTTATGAATCTTGGAATTCATCTTTCTTCCCAATAATTATCATATGAACAAAAATTGGGTTTCCAGATCAAAGTTTATACCACATTTTATTAACCTTTGGATTTGAAATTGTCTCAGATAAAAGTTTGGGAGTGTTTTAAAAAACAAATTGAGGCCAATTAGTGAAGATTCAAACACAAAGGTCAACCTAGGATGGTGAGGTCCAAAGTCCAACTAACAAAGGTATGAAAAATAATTACAATAACCATCATGCAACAATCACCCAAGGTGCAAGTACCCTCAAGAAGGTGGGCACCCTCCAGGGAGCTGAGGTGCATGGTATGTGTCTATCTTAGGTATCACAAGCACTTCCCACTTGCAGTCACTTGGATGAAACCCTAGGAGAGGTAACTATGGTTACCACTTCGCAATCAACAATCGAGTGGAATAGTTGTTGGTTAGGTTTCTGCATATGGGTAGGGAATATAGGATTGAGTCCTAGACCCACAACTCTGGAAAGAACTAATGCCACCTTGGGGACTTGCCAATTCTACCAAATCTCATGTACATGTATATCCCACTAAACAAACATAAGGTGGATAATCCCAATGCTTTCCTATCTTGACCTAGTGCTTTACACACATGCTAGGCGCGCTTTCTTGACAAATGCTTTCTGCTACTAATGGATTTTTACTCTTCTAAGAATTTCTCGTTTGACTTTTAGGGCCTTGGAGAATTAACTCTTCAAACCTACACCAAGGCCTTAACCTAGACTATTGTGTGTTTTCTATAAATAAACAAGTCTAATATATTTTAGATATTAGCGTTTGTTTTAGGGTTGTTATTTACTCAAAGGGAATGGAAATGAAACCTTGTGATGTTCTTAAGACTCCAAGAATGCTAGAATAATAAAGATTAATAAATCTCAAATAGTATTTATATTGATCTTTCCTTGAAATAAATGAATTTAAGAGATGAAACAACCGTGAAACTTTCTTTTTTTTCTCAACCTGATTCAATGCATCCTATAAACCAAAATGAATATCAAAGAGAATGCAACTACAAGAAATCGCTACTATGTACCTAAAAAAGAAAATGTTTTGTGTTTTTCTTTTTCAAAACAAAATGTGAATAACAAGCTTATACCAATGTTAATTTTTTATAACTATAGACCAAAACACTATCAATCTTGCAAAAACAAGTTTGAAATAGTCAAAACCCAGGTAAACTACAATTATGTCCCCCCATAGGCACACCTGCTTCTTTCTAGCAAGCAGATACCCGTGCTTTTCTTTAAATCAAAGTGCATGTACTTGCACTTTTATTGAAGGAAAGGCATAGATACCTACTTCTGTCGCCAAAGACAAGCACAAGTGTAGCCTAAAATATGCGGACAATTTGCAAAAAAGGGCATGAAAACTCCATAATTTTTTTCTTCAAAAGGAAATGCAAGAAAAAACACACAAATAACTAACCAATCCAAACTCTAAAGCTATAAGTCAAAGAGAGGAAACCCTAAAAGGAAGAAATCATGGAGTTCCCCCAAGCGGAGTCACCATTTCTATTGTAGGAAATAATTCCCAGTGACTAGGGTCAAATCAACCACGGAGAAAACAAAAGACAAACTACTCAACTTACTAGATTTAGTTATGATAATCAAAGATGAAAGATATGGTTAAAGAAAAGTACCTTTGACTAGATGGTTGTTCCTTTGACAATGTCTTGTTATTTTTCCAAATGCAATCTCACATGCCTTGAGTTTCTTCCAAAATCTACACACAAACTATAAACAACCTTCCTCAAACCATAAAAGCATATAACAACAATGATAATAAAAGAAGAAATTTTGTAACTAACTAATCTTAATTAACACCAGATAGTTAATTCATCCTCAAATTACATGATCTAAAATCAACAATCAACAAACTTGCAAGATAGTTTGGTGGGGACGGGAAGATAGATCTTTGTATATAATTCTAATGTGAAATGACAATTACAATGACGCACCTAATATGCTACCAACACCTTCATTACCAAAGTCTGGATCCGTCCATCTTGAACCAATTACTGACTTCTACTCCACTTTAGTACTCCTTGCCATACACATATGAGAAAATAAACAAGGATTTAGGTCCCAATTCTCAACAAGATAGTCACTTTTAGAAACAAGGGTTTCTATAGAAGAGGCTAGTCATAAAATTCTAAGGGAAAATCTTTAAGTAAAATGCTCCAACATAAGGGAGCTAGAAAGGCAAGTGCCATTTCCCCAACATTTGAACTCAATTTATATCATTAAGAGTTGGTTAAGTTCATTAATAATGGGAACTAGGGTTGTATACGTGGAAAAATCTCATAAACCCCACTTAGGAGTGTGCCATTAATGTGCATTTATTATTTATTTTTCATTTTCAGGATGTACATGCACCAATCCTTATGGAAAAGTGAAGGTACCTCTGTGTTGCGAATAAAGTCATAGGTATGAGGAAAACATGTTAATTATCATATATTTCATGTGGAGCATAGGTAAACCCTAGAAGGTATTTTGGCCAAAAAGGTATTAGAGATCAATGATGACCAAATAATACTATAACACTAACTACTTTTGGTCCTTTCATTAATGAGTACTAACTACCTTGTGGGTTTTATTTGATAAAAAAAATACTCTTTTATGTTATAGAACTATCCACTAACTATCTAATGGGCCTTATTCAAAGAAAACGGTTGCATATTGTAATTCACTAACTCCTAAATACGCTAAAGTAGGAAGGTTAGGGTAGGACCCTAACATGCCCTCCCCCTTCAAAAGTAGTGTTGTCCCCAAGGATAGAGGTGCAAAAATTGTTGTAGAATTATAGCCAATTTTGATGTGGCATCTTCTAGCTACATATTTTTCCACTATATCAGTACTTCTTGGACCATGCACTAGCACAATTGACGCTCTCTAGTAGAAAACACTACGTCTTGTTGGATCCAAATGGACCCTTCTTCATCAAGTTCTGGTAGGCTACTTTTCACCTTGCAATCCGATCCCACTATCTTCTTCAGACAAGACACATGAAATCCAAGAGGTATCCTGGAGTGGGTTTGAAGAGCCAGTTTGTAGGCAATTTGTCTAATGCACTAGATGATATTATAGGGTCTATAGAGATTTGGTGCAAGTTTCTAGTGGATTTTTTATTTGAGCGATTGTTTTTTAATATGGTTGAAGTGAAAGAAACACCTTATCCCGTTCTACAAAGAATGCTTCAATCAATGCTAGTCAGTGTGTTGCTACATTCTATTTTGAGCTAGAATTAGATTGTCCTTAAGTGTGATAAAATGGTTATCTAGTGTGAGGCATACTATCCACTACATGAACCTTGGAGGTGACTAGTAAATATGAAGCCATTTACAAGGGTTTTGGCCACAAAAAGATCCATATGGTGTCATTTGAGTAGCACCATGATAAGTGGTATTGTCGGGCCACAATTTTGCATGGTGTAGCGACTATTCCCATTGGTGCAACCTTTCTAAAGTGAAGCATCACAAATAGGTTTCAAAACACTTTTGGACCACTTCTATTTGACCATCAATTTGGGGATGATAAGCATTGTTCATTTTCAACTAGGTACCTATTGGGACCTCAACACACCCTAAAAGTTTTTGAAGTTTTGGGTACCACTTTCTTCTTATTCTTTTGTTTTTTCGGCTCTTTTCTTTTGAAATTTTTTCCTTTTCCAAATATGATGAAATTTTTACCTTGAATAATTATTATTTTGGGTAGTTTCCCCTTAACAAGTCATTTTTCCTTTTTAGTCTTTTGATTCTTCAACTTCAAAAAAATTGAAGCAAAAACACTTAAAAAAACAATGTTCTAAATGCGCACAACAAAAGATAGTTCCCAATTTCATCGGATTTCAAACTCTACTTTCTTTACCACCAAAAGTTACAAGTCTCCCAAGTTAGTTCGCTAGCTTTCGGAGAAGCATACGCTCTTTTGTTTATTTGAAAGTTGAAAGTATTCCCTGAAAAGCTTCACGTAATTTTTTATTTTTTTTGGTCGAAGCCGAAAGTTAAATTTCAACTCTGCTGAAATTCAAACTTCAACTTCGCTGAAAGTTAAGAATGTGATCCATTGAAGTGAAAAGTGAAAATGTGCTCCACAGATCGAAGGAAGAGAAGCACTTTGGTTAAAATTGAAAGTTTAAAGGTAACTTTGTGAAAGTACCAAGAGTTCGCCACTTATACTAATATTATTCCTACAATGATTAATGTGCATCGAGGTCATCCTCAAACTTTCTATGGAATTTGCATTTTTCTTTCTCCTTTTCTTAAAGGATTTATCATCACCACTAAGGTTATATTTCACTCAATTCTTTAATTTTGAGTGGAGTGAAATTTGAGATTTAGGTTCGCTTAAAGTTGAAATCCTTCCCTCTAACCATTGACAGTGTCGTCTCTCTACAATAAATGTTTTTCTCGTTGGGAAGCTAGATGTGTTGTCTGAAATGAATGAGATCTCATAACCCCAAATATTTTTCAATTTATGGATCTAAGAAGTCATTATCACGAAAATTTGAATCCAATTCTATTTAAACACTCAATATAATGCATTATTCGTCTTCAAAGGTGAGATTATTTAGTAAGTGTTGTGCTAGCAAAGCAAACTATAGTGTTTGGCACACTCAATATTCTTTGAGCAGAGTGAATAGCAATGTTTGGTGGATTCAATATTCTCGTAGCAAAGCAAGCTCAACTCTTTACTATGATTTTATTCAGCTTGTCAATCAATACAGGTAAGCGTCACTATAACTCCCTTATTTATATTATTGAATCTTACTATTGATGGTTAAAATTAAACATGAATTTCATTTTAAGTCTTNAACACTCAATATAATGCATTATTCGTCTTCAAAGGTGAGATTATTTAGTAAGTGTTGTGCTAGCAAAGCAAACTATAGTGTTTGGCACACTCAATATTCTTTGAGCAGAGTGAATAGCAATGTTTGGTGGATTCAATATTCTCATAGCAAAGCAAGCTCAACTCTTTACTATGATTTTATTCAGCTTGTCAATCAATACAGGTAAGCATCACTATAACTCCCTTATTTATATTATTGAATCTTACTATTGATGGTTAAAATTAAACATGAATTTCATTTTAAGTCTTATTATGAAAGTTATTTTCTAATAGCGATGAACAATTAATTAGATTAGAATTTTCTCAAAATATAATTTTATGTAGATTTGAAATTCAGTGTGATCACATATAACATGCCTCCCAGAATATCCATCCCTAGAACTCATTAAATTCTCCCAGAGGGAAAAAACCAACTGCTAATTTTTACTAAATTGTAGAGCTAATAAATAGTGACATGGAAACAATTCATGAATTGTACACACCTATGATTAAACTAGTAAAACCTTATATTGAACCAATGAGACACATTTTCAAGGATATTGAGGCCCTTATAATTCATTGAGAAAATTTTCTAGGATGGGGGAATATTTATAGGAAGTTCGGAGAAGAATATTATCCAGATGTAATTCTCCCCAATGATCCAATTATCAAAAATATTGATGACATTGTATTCTCTAACATAAGAAGATATCACTTACACATTGTAGCTACTAGAACAATTGTGATACCTTGTTTTGAATCTATAGAATGTATCATAAATCATACTGATATAGAGAACATGAAAATTATTAATGATGAAGTAAGATGCATTGCTTCCTTTCATCCTTCTGAATTAGAGAAGTACCATAGACTACATTAACCAAAGAAATTCATGATTACCAGGTTTCTAGAGAAGTTTCACCAAGATAATGATATTAAGAAAATATTAGCAGGACGGTGGGTGGAATATGAGAGATATTTGCTAAAAGTGATTGGCTGTATACAATTACTAATTTGAGAGATTGGTTGTGTAATGGAATTAATGTGTAGATTATATGGTGAAGCTAATTGTATTCATTTTAAAGATAATTAGGCACCAATTGTACATATTTTCATTACAACTAGTACAATTTTCAAATGGGCAGCCATCCTATCCCATGCTTTGAAAAGTGTTATTGAAAGAGAAAAGAAGCCAGCTGTTGAAATTCACCCCACTTTCTATATGGATTCTTATCTATTAGATATTATTTGTGCAAGTAATTCCTTCCCAAGCTTAAATTGGATTTGGATCATAGTTGGTAGTCCAATCCATGTGTATTGTCAAGGATTATGGGAAAACAAATATAAGAGAAACTATGCACAATTGTGTGATTTATTTATGGCCCCATCATACAAATTGATTTTATGTATGGAATTCCTAATAGTAAGTGAAGAATCCATCAATTTTCTAAGAAGCATAGGAAATTTGTATTTAAAATAAGATCACACTTATCTAAGAATTTATGGCATTACTTCTTCCCCTCACTTATTTCCTAAATATGTTCCAAACATATTAGTGCTTGGAAAGATAACATATTAGACCATTCTTCATGGCCTCAATGCTTCTCTAAAAAAGGATTCAAGAAAGAATAATTTCATCCCCTACAACATGTATATTGGTTATTATGGGATAAGTAACTCTAAGTATACTAAGTCAGAAGCCAAAACTATGCTCGAGTACAAGTTCCCACGGGGACAATTCAGTAGGCATGAACTTGAATGACTAGTTTTAAAACACAATATTTATGTTTTTGTCTCTTTCCCATATTCTCACGAACAATGGGATCATGAGCTACCTTATAAAAATGCAACCTGATGGAAGGAGGTGCAAGAAATATTGAAACCTAAAGATCCAATTGCTTCAGAAAGCACAAGTTCAAAAGATAAAACTAGGAAAGACTCGATTGACATGATTAAGTAGAAACTAATTAAGGTTGAGTAGTTAAGAAAGAAAGAACAAAGAGCAGAAGAAATCAAAGAAGTAGAAGAAGAAAGGGTGAGACTAGAAAAAGAGGAAAATAAAAGGAAGGAAACGACAAAGCTAGAGAAAAAGATTGAAAATAAAAGGAAGGAAACGACAAAGCTAGAGAAAAAGATTGAAGAGGAAAGACCAGAATAAGAAAGGAGATTAAAAGAAGAAAATGATAAGGATGAAGCTGCTAAAAGTGAAAAATAAAAACAAGTTATTATTGAACCTATAGAGTATCCTATGCAATAACAGACTTAAACTGGTCAACCCCTTATTGTCAATGCCATGGATTTAACTATGAAATATATGATCTATCTAAAGCAAAGCACATGTTTATTGAAAGATATAATAGGAAAAGATATTGTAATGGAACAAATAGCTACTCCCAATAGCTTACAAAATATCTTGTCTTGGGGGGATAGAATATACTTGATCCATTTGATGAAGTGGGAGATTTGGAATTGATTTCCTACAATAAGAGAAGGAAGACCATTGTCGAATAAACTCAAAGGAAAAGAATGATTGAATTGGACAATAGAGTAATTGGTACTAGTAAAGAGTTGGTATTAGACACAAAAAAATTCAAACTAACATAATTGTTATCAGTTGGATTGGTCATTACATATGCCACCTTAAATAAATCCCAATCAAAGGCAGTAGATTTGCAAAACCTTGAGAAAAATATTGCATTACTTGAAAATCAAGTAAAGTATTATAAATCTTTTCATGGCTTAATTACAGTCTTTATATAACATGTGTTAGAGGAAGACATTGCTAGCACAAGTTAAAAGAGATTTTTATGCCAAATCCTTTCAATTACAAGAGCTCAACTTATAATTGTTTTTTGGTATAAAGAGAATCAAGGGAAAACACAAGACTAATTTGAGTTCATCAAATGAAATTAGAAACACAGAGGAGATGAACTGCATAATATAAGAATTTTGAGCAAAGCAGAGATATATGAAATTGAACGGGATTTGAATTATTGGAACATAGCTGGCCATGAGGTTGAAAAACAAATAAAAGGTGAGTGGTTGGCATGTATTAATATTTGGGACTTCATTGAGGATACCACCACTCAATGTCAACTTCCTTCCCTTGGTCCACTAAAAAACTTTCATCTAAATAACCAAGTATTGGCTAAGTTTGAGGAGATATTAAAGTAGCACAAGTTTAAAGTGTAAATACTATCTAATGTTGAATAGGGAAATTAAAAAAGGTTCCTAACTAAGAAATCTCAGAAGACCACACAACTTAAATGTGTCTTCCCCAAAGTTGATAAATATATTAAAATGTTTAATAGAGAATTACAAACCTTGAGGGCACCAAATAAGCAACATGTTTTTCCCCATAATGATACATGTAAAATTATTTTCGATAATTGGGAAAAATATGATAAGGAAGTAGTTAGGGAGAAAACCCCCAATTCACCTAAGATTTAAGTTTTAGTTGGTTATTATAACCAATTTTGAAAAATGTGTATATAGGAGGATTTAGGAAGGAATATGGGGATTTTAGGGAAAAAGGAATTTTTGAAGAACTACTTTGTAAGGAACTAATTATGATATGGTTAATTGAGAAGCCATTCATTGGTTAAATATTTTTATTATTGAAGAAAGCTTTCATGCATATGGTGTGTTGTAGACTATTTTGCAATTCAATTGATGGCATTGATGTTTTATAAGAGATTTCATTTTGTGTTCTTCAAACTATTCTGTAATTCAACTAATAACATTGATGTTTTATAAGAGATTTCATTTTTTTTTGCTTCAAACTATTCTGAAATAATATTGGCATTCATTTCATTTCATTTATTTAGCAAATTTGTGGCATTTATTTTATAGTAATGTCTTATGTGTTTTAAGCTCGTTTTTTTTCTATTAGAAAATTTTATTATTTCATTTAATGAATTTATGTAGAACTATTTCACATATTTTTAAAGGATAGTTTATAATCTTTCTCTATTTTGAGAGCTAACTCTCAAGATTGTGTATTAATGAAAAGAATTACTAGATAGTAATTTTTCACTTTGTTTCTATAAATCTTTTGAAAATGGTAAAAAGAATCATCATAAATCTTAAAGATCATCAAAAGGTTGTTGGTCCATTAATCCAAGGGGTTTTTCTATACCAAACAAGGAAGATTCTAATTGGGCCTATTACATGGGTTAAACCCTTTTTATGGGTACTTAGGTATTTTCCCCCATCAATGGAACCGATGCTAGAAGAAGGGCACATTTTATGGATGATTTGGTTCCCAAAATTGGGTCTTCTATTAACAACCCACTCATTGACAATGAAATTCCAAATCCTGAAATACTTCGTGAACAACCTAGTTTCCAAGATTTGAAAAATATTGAACAAAATCTTGATTATGAGATTGGAATTCCATATGTAGTATCAAATGAGGAAGTGAACGTTTTTAGAAAAATAACTTGGGCATATGCCAGACAGATTGATGCCTTGCCTATTGCACCTCTACTTAAAGAAGAAATACCACCTAGAGTGTTACTCCAACTAAATATAGAGCCATAATTCATACTATGGAAGATTTGGTAGAATTAACATTACAAGAAATTTCCCAACCTTTAAATCTAATTCATCCAACCTCTAATCCTGCTACATCTCATATATCCACTGAAGATCTAAGTGTCACTCTAAATCAAAATTAGAATCAAAGAATTTAAACACTATATTTGTATTTGTAGACATGGAAAATAATCAAAACCATAATCAACCATGGTTAGAAAGAGATGCCTTGGCATTTCTTGGGAAGATGCATAATTTACCTAAGCACCTAAAACATTGTTTTCCAAAGTATGACCCTAATCTATCTAGACCTACTGAAGATCATATTAGAAATTTTATCTTTCCTATTACATTAATGAATGTCATGCATGTTGATGTAGTAAGTCGTGTGTTCCCTTGTACCTTTGAAAAAAAATCCTCAATTTGGTATTTCAACTTACTAGTTCTATTAATGACTAATTGGGGTGATTTTCAAAAGGATTTCCTAGATAATTTTGGGGAGGAAACTACTATAGGAGCTCTAATGGTCGAACTATTTTCATTGGTAATGGGTCAAAAATAAAGAGTCAAATACTTTAACCAAATATGTACACCAGTCATTAATAAGCTCAACGAAGATACAACACCAACATAAGAACTTCAAATAGAAGTTTATGGCAATGCCTTACCAACCCCTATTTCCATGTTTGTCAAACAAACTGAAAAGAATGCATTAGCTCAAAACTTTTAAGAGGCTAAAAAATTTGAATTTGAAATGATGGGGTGTAAACAAAGTCATTCCTTGTTTCCCAAGAAATAAAATATGTGATCCGGATTATTTTGAGAACGGCATGAAGACATAAACATAACCGAGATATAACAATGAAATACACAAAAATATAGAAGAGAACACAGAAATA
>SNQJ01S0038041.1:6237-32560 GCA_010110895.2 Picea sitchensis | reverse complement strand
CACACTCCATTGCATGCTTAAAGGGCCTCCTTCACCTCAATTATATATGAGAGAGTGAGAGGAGAACAATTCCCATGATGCATGTGGGATAAATTGGACTAAGTTTATAAAATTCCATAGGCATGTAAAACACTAAGACTTCCCGGGTGGTCACCCATCCCAATACTACTCTAGTCTGAGCATGCTTAACTGCGGATTTCTAATGGGATCCAGTGCATTAACGTTGTGTTATAGGAATGTACATAAAACCACTAGGAAATCATTACATGATGTCTATAATTAACAAATGAAGATGACATTACATTTCATTCCCCATCAAAAGGGTGAATATCATGGTTTATCATAACCACAGGCTCAAAATGGTGATTCAATGGAAAAGGTGGATGGCCACCAAGATCCATCTGGATCATTCCTCCCCCCTTAGGAAGAATGGTCCCCATTGCATCAAGTTCCCTTGGGAGACGAGGAGATTTCTTCCAGATCTAAAGCTTGGTGTGTTGCTTGCCTTGCTGAAGAAGTCGTCTTGCTTAGCTTGTTGAAGGTTGTCATGACCCTGTTGTTGGAGGGGTTGAATCCGTTCAACCAATATAGTTGCATGATCTACCTGAGTGTGGGAGGAATATGTCGGTGAATATGTAGCATGAAGATTATGAAGGGTTCTGTTATAACCTTGCTTGATTGGGTAGTGTGGAGGCACCCCCGTAGATACAACAAGAACATCTTGGTACTCTTCTACAATCTTTTCAATATTCTTATGATGGATAGAAAGGTCTTGGGATGAGGCTGCAATTTCTGTTCACCTTCTGATCGGATTGTGAAGAGGCTACCTATGATATCTTGTGTAGTTGACCCCCCATAGTAACAATGACGTTATGGGGTCAAGACTCATAAACAACATGATGCCTCCACATATATGGTTGGCCTAATAGAACATCACAGACTTCTAGTGTGGAAACATCACATAACACCTCATCCTTGAAGGGTTTGATTTTGTAGGACAGGGGACACTGTTGGTTGACACGAAGATCTCGACCCTGGTGAAGCCACCCGTTGTTGTATGGTTGCGGGTGTGAAATTGTTATCAAATACAACTTCTTGGAAACCTATGCTTAGATGATGTTCTTTTGGCTTCTGATATCAACAATAAAATGCAATGGGGTCCCCTTCACCCACATCTTTGAATGGAAGAGTCACTCCCCCTCCTCAGGATCCTCTTTTGGTTGGATTGTTGAAGTTGCGAAGGTAGCAATGGGTTTTGCATCAATGATCTGTCTCCTTTTATTATTTTCTGAATCAGGTTCCAAGTCGGGGTTCGAATATTTGTCTTTGAGATTGGCCACCAATGCATGTATTGAGTGACATTCATCAGTGTTGTGCCAAGGGATTTTGTGGAACTCACACCACTTTCCAATGTTTTTCTTAGACTTCTTATTACCCTTCTTTTCCTGCATCTGGGGCTAGCTCTCTTGAGGTTGGATTTCCTTGCTCTATTCTTCATTATGTGAGTTAGAGTTTCCTTTTCCATTCTTCTCCCACTTACTCTGTTGCTTGAATTTCTGCTTAATTTTGATTATATATCGATAAGCATCTCCCGGTGAGGAGATGTCCAAGAAATCCATCTATGTTTGGATGTACCTGTGTAGACCACTGCAGTACTTCAAAACCATGTGTCGCTCAGAGTCTTTGATACCTAGATTTGAGCACAAGCTATGAAAGATGTTGGTGTACTTCGACGCCGTCCGGTCTCTTTTTTGACGCAAAGTTATCCATCTCATGTATTGGTCATCATAGTTTCCGACAGGGTAGAACTCCTCCTTTAGGGAATCTACAAAGACCTCCCAAGTTGATTCTCTCCCAAATAGTGTAGATTCATCCATGGTGTACCTCTCCCAATAACCTTCCCATCAAGCTCTTACATGGGGAAGAGATTTAAGGAGCGCGAAGGTGATCTTTTCACTGTTGGAAATATTTTGTATAGAGTAATATCCTTCTAGCAGATTCAACCATTTTTCTAGAGCATCTGCATCTATCTGACCTTCAAATAAGGGGATATCAAAATTGACTTGTACCTTGAAGGGTGTCGCACTTGCGAAATGGGTTCTTGTCAAAGATGCCTCAATCACCATCATCGGTAGTCTTCGAAGGATATGAGAGAAGTTTTTCATCATCTCGTTCCTCTATTGCACCAGAGCTTCCTCGAGAAACATCTTGAAAGGATCTCTTGATCTGTCATCTATATTTTCTTCCTCCATGGAAGGTCGCTTGGGATAGAAAGAGAGGTTGTCCTCAAGAGAAACTAGCTCGAGACCCAAATCTATATACCCTGACCTCGTTGAGGATCTCGTCTGAGAAATAACAAAAAGTAGACTTCTCTGATACCACTGATCTAGATTATTTTGAGAACGCCATGAAGACATAAATATAACTGAGATATAACAATGAAATACACAAAAATATAGAAGAGAACACAAAAATACAATGAAACCCAACTTCTATTATCGAATAAGATGGAAAAACATTATAGAACACAAAGTGGCAGAATGGGGTAGCCTATCTCTGAAAGGAAAGAGATGTTGGTTATTCTTCATTCGCAACAAGCTTTACATCACTCTCCATTGCATGCCTAAAGGGCCTCCTTCACCTCAATTATATATGAGAGAGTGAGAGGAGAACAATTCCCATGATGCATGTGGGATAAATTGGACTAAGTTTATAAAATGCCATAGGCATGTAAAACACTAGGACTTCTCAGGTTGTCGCCCATCCCGGTACTACTCTATCCTGAGCATGCTTAACTGCGGAGTTCTAATTGGATTTGGTGCATTAACGCTATGGTGTAGGCATGTACATAAGACTACTAGGAAATCATTACATGATGTCGATAATTAGCAAATGAATATGCCATTACATTCCATTCCCTATCAAAAGGGTGAATATCATGGTTTATCATAACCACATGCTCAAAATGGCAATTCAATGGAAAAGGTGGATGGCCACCGAGATCCATCTGAATCAATATGCATCCCAAGAAAATTGTTATCTTCCCTAGACCTCAACAAAAACCAATCTCAAATGGAAAATAAAAGGATTATATGAAATTGGATAACCTGCAACATATGATTAAATGTTTAACCAATGAAATCATAGAAATCAAAAGGAATTCTGGAGAATGCATTTCAACACATCCATATAAACCATTATTGAAAAGAGTTGTACCACCAAAACCTATTGAACCTCCACCCACAAATATAAACATTAACTTGGAAGGAGTAACCATGGAAAATTTATGCAACTATGACCAAGAAAAAAAAAAAAAAAAACACGTCCTCAATAAATTAATGCCTTCAACTTGGTAGCTAGTCATTTTCTAGATGAATGTATTCAAACAAAGGAATCAATTCATGACAATGTATAGGGATAAGCAGAAGAAAAAATGGAGGAACAACTTAATAAAATGGCTATGGTTCTCTAAGATAAATTTCATAGTTTAAATTTAGTTGAAGAAGAAGAAATAGAACACAAAATACATGTAGGAAGAGATTATAACCTCCAAAGTAAGGAACCTATTCAACAAATTTTAGCTCCCAGTTCTCAGAATTCAAATAATAAGAAAAGTTGGACTATATTCCATACTATTAGAACTTATTTAAACACTCAAAATGCTAAAAACCTTCTACTAGTAATCAAGATTCCATTTCAAAGGAATATAACATAGTTGAGGATTTGTTGGCCTTGCAACAAATCCATTTCATTTTACTTTGAAATGAAAGGCCCCCTTAAATATTTTATTAGTAAGACTTATCAGGATCTAAAGTCTCAATTTATCATTATTTCTAACTGGTGGAAATAAATCATCCCAAGACTAAAATTCTCTATATTTTTGGATCTTTAGCTTGTCAATTTCATGGGCTAGGAATTCATATATCATTTTCAATGAGGTAATCTGTTGAACAAGCTATTGTATAATCATTCACTTTTAATCGTTTATCTTTTTGAATTTCATGACTGAAAGCATGCAATTCAAAGTTGATTATGAGGAACATGTGTATTGTCAACTATATTATGACGTTTCAACGACAAAAAAAATTGAATTTATTCTCAAATCAAGGCATGGTCATTGGATCTCAACATTTATTTAGAAGGATGGCTTCTCTATTTCCTGTTATTTCAATTTTATTTCTTTACAAATACCCTGGTCATGTTTTATTATCATCATTTGTCTTAGGAATTAATGTTTTTGGTTTCATAAGAATGATGCTAAGAAATTTTGGTTACACAATAGAAGGAGTTGTTGTTTGGAAAATGACTATCATTTTGATTGACTTCGTTATGTGTATGGTCGGATTCATTGGTAAATGGTTTAAATTATTTACCTAAATAAACATTTAATCACCCTATGCTATGGTTGATTCAAATTCATTTTGAAATGCTAACTATGTTGATTTTACTATACCTAAAAGTCATTTGTGAACAAAACGACCCACCTGTTGCGTTTTCATTATGAAAATATTTGGCATTAATCGTGACATCATGGTCAGATTTTGATCCAGTATTCATGATGTTTTAGCTGATAGTTAGTAAGGGTAGAAGTAACATTTATAGTCCTGCTCATCCCAAGCATTATCATATCCATTGAATATACGCCTTTGCATTCACTTCTGAATGGAGTAAATCCTTGGTTGAGGGTACACAGAGGTTATTCATGTCCTTACCTGACATGTAAAGACTGCCATATCTCTTTTTATTTCATACCATCTTCTATCCTCTGGTCAACCATAGTAAAGTGTAGGGTGAGAGTTCTTATGTCTTATTCGAGTTCTTTGAATCTGTTATGAACCTTGTTTCTGTTATTATGAGAGAATATGGAAATTAATTCTTTTTTCTACTGCTTTGAGGTTGTTTCTTGCTTAGTCACTCATGCATTTCCACTCTTTCTATTGGAATTTCTTCAGTTTGTCATATTTCTCAAACCCCGAGTTTGGTAATGGCCTCAGTGATTCGATATGAGCCCTCAAGAGCCAAGCTTGTTGAATCTTACAAAGTTTTCCTTATCCTCATTCAAAAGGTCAGATGGTGGGGTTTTTTTACAGAAATTCCATGGTCATAAATACCGACTCACACAGGGTTTTTCATAGACTTTCAATAATGGAACAACTCGTATTGGGGATCTTGAGATCCATATAGATGAGGGTTTTATCGTTGTTGCTACTGATATGTCATGAAATAGAGGAAAATGTTACTTAAGTCCGAGCACTGAGCTCACTATCGTAAAGGTATTCCAGTAAATTTGTTTGAGGAAAAGTGGTGGAATATTTTCTTTATTATTGGACAATATAGCACTAGTTAGGGTCGCCACGGTTTAATCTCTTACTATCAWTTTGGTATTCTTATGATTTTTTCAGGGTATGAATGAAATCATCTTGCTATCTTCTTAGAACTATGAGAAAATCTTGTTTTGTTACGGTTTAATTCTGGTGTCAGTTGAGTTTAGGTTATCTCAATTAAACGATTCTTGGGAAAAWTTTGTATACCCATTTTTTAGAATGAAAATACCCATAACCTAGGTTATAATTCGAGTCTTTTTGGAAATCATAAGTAAGATGATTTTGTAACATAGATTGAACAAGACACCCTTGTATCAGTTAATGAAATAGTTGATGAAGCCATAAATGAGAGACAACATGTGTGTCAAATTGATAAATCATTTGAAATATGGCTAAGCAGAAGGATTTTAAGATGATTCTATCTCTGATTGATTTTCTTTATAATCTATCTTTGTTCATGGTAAGTCAATCCCATTTTCTTGGTCCCTCGATATGTGAATGCTCAGGATAAATATGAACATGGCAACCAATTTTGTTGCCTTAGTTGTCAACACAATGTTGAAGTTGTTGATGTTGTTGTTAACTAGTCCTCAATGTCATCAACATTTGCAAGACATGACAAGCAACAAGTCATGATGATCAATATTGATAAAATTTCTTTTGCATCTGTATATATATGTGTGTATTTTGATGGTGTGAATATTTTTGAAAGGTATCAGTTCTGGTTTGAAGTTATTTTATGTTATTCACAATTTTCTTTATTTAGAGTAGCTATAGAATCATAGATTTTGTAGTCACTCTTAAAATATATATAAGTTGTTGATATGTTTTGTTTTTTGTGTTTACAGGTGTCAAATATTTGTTACAAGGCTAATCATGGCAAGATCTTATAACTAAATATGTCAAGCAAAATCAATCAGGATATGGCGCCATTTTTTTAGGATCATTGCAAGGAGTTGTAAGTAGTTTATATATATTCATATCAACGAATTCTTGTTACAACCTTTCATGTATATATTTTAGTCAAAGTCTTGTTTGATTCGAGAAATCATTATTTAGCATATGGGATCAACTCACTAGAAGAGGATTAATGTTATCCAATTTTAGAGAACCCTCCTTTATTTTTAGAGAACGGTTATGTAATGTATCTTGGGTTATCATAACTCTATACATTATAAATAGAGTATGAGAATATAATGATAGGAGGGGAACTCCGGAGAGGAGAAAATGATTTTTATCTTTTCAACACATTGTTTCTCTGAAAATTGTGCCTTTCAAAGGAATAGTGACGGAGGTGTTACCAACAATGTATAGATCAAAATTTTAATGAAGTGATGATATTTTGGGACCGACCTGGAAAGTCTTCTTTCAGAACTCTGTATGAATTTATTTTGCACGAGTAATAGAAGTTGATTTTCTAGTTCCTTTTATCATTATATTCAGTGAATCGAAGTAATATTCTGAAATTTGTTTTTAGTTACTGCTTCTTGTTCTCATAATCATATTCGTTTATAATTTATTTTAAAAGATAATGATTGTTATATATTTAATCTATTAATTGTAATTAGTTCAATTTTTCATATTAAAAGTGTTCTTGTAATTCTTCATGATTTTGTTCTGATTTTTTACATTAACTATGCAACATTTAGTGATCGAATAATAGAACTTCTTCTTTGATTTTGATTATTACATGTTTTGTTTATAAACACAAGATGAATTGATTTTAAATTAGTTTTTCTCCTGAGGGATAGGTTTTTATTAAGTTGTTTAGTAGATTTAATTAGTGTTTATGCAACAAAGAGCTTCATATTTTTCTACGACCTTGAAACTACATTTAATTAGTTTAAATTTGCATTTTTAGATTTATAATTTGCATTTATATTAGAAGAAATTTCACAAAATATCCACTCAAGGATTAAATCATCTTAGTGGCTAACAGAGCCATGAAACCCGTAAGAAAAAACTACACCAAACGACTGGGATTATACTTAAAGAACCTCAGTTTGGGTTCTTTCCCTTGAGTTGACGAGTGGTCAATTATGCCCGTCAACAGGATCTTAAGAAAATTAAATCAAATATTTCAATCCTTGATGTGTGTAAGTTTTCTCAACAAAGAAAGTTGTTTTTAAACACCTTAAAAGAAAATAATGATATTTAGTCACCAACTATCACAGACAAATGTTACCAAAACAACAACCAATAACGTGTAGAATGTGACAATAAATGTTGCTCTCTCAAGAATATCCAAGTCCCAAACTCCACCTTTTCTATTCGCCTTCGATATTTTTATCAGAATGGGTGTAATTGCTTGGTGGATTTAGGGGCTTCATCCAATGTAATGGCTTACTCGGTATGTAGAAAATTGAATGATACCCCAACAAAGTTATGTATTCACATCATTTAGTTAGATAGATAAAAAATCTAAGGTCATCGGAGAACTAAAGGATGTCTTAATATGTGTAGCCTCTAATCCCAAAGTTCACCAGATCATTGATATCATTGTGTTTGACATTCCTAAATCTTTTTGTTTATTTCTCAGTAGAGATTGGTCTCAAAATATTCGAGGCTATTTTGTTTCAGACTTGTCACATCTTTACTATTGATCATGAACGATATATGAAACATATTATGACATATTTAGAAGTGGCTAATGAACCATCTTCCTTTCAGTCCAATTTTAGGGAATTAAACTCTCGATTCATACTTTGAAAAAATTATTGGAGAAACCTTGCTTATTCCTAGAAATCAACAATCTAAAATAACACTACAAGAAAACATTTTTCAAGAAGCTCGGTGTAATATAATTGATGTAAATATTGTAGATAAAAGTAATTTAGCAGTAGTTATTAACATTTGTACCCTTTTCTTTGATGGCTCCAAGTCTCAAGGAGCAAGAGCTGGTTGTTTAATAGTTGATCCTTAGGGAATTTAATGTAGTTTCATATCTTGCAAATTAGGATTTGAATGTACAAATAATACTACAAAATATGAAGCACATGTACAGGGACTTTAAAAGGCCATAGATTTGAACGTTAAGAATTGAAAAGTTTTGGATATTCTAAAATCATTGCGAGACAAATAAAAAATAGAATTCATTATAATTCTCCTCATCTAAAAATATAGCAAAGGGAAGTGTTAAGATTAAATGACAACTTTGAAGCTCACAATCTCTGTACCATTCCTTGAACTAACAATTTAGTAGCAAACTCATTGGCTACTACAACCTACTAGATTAGGTCCATTATAATATTTTGAGGCAAGTAGATTTTCTATTGAGTTGCTTTATCAACCTTCATTCCTTGATAATATCACCAACTAAAAGGTTTTTGATGATGATGAAAAAATTATAGACTTTCTTAGTAACCAAGACACTTTCAAATATGTTGCAATTGATGACAAACAAAATGAGAAATTACTAGAAAGTTGTAAGGGAGGAATAGATAATCTAAAGGCTAACACTGTGCCAAAAGGTGTGGTCACCTTGGAAAAACTATTTTACTTGCAAGAGAAGTTCAAGAAATCATCTAACATGAAAACTCATAGTGAAACCTTAGGTCATGAGATGGAAATCTTGGAAGTATTGAAAATCCAAAAAAATTGAACCTTAAGATATGTTGTTCTGAAGAACAAAAATATACATACCTAAAAGAAACTGAAAATATCAAGATTTGTTTTTCACATACGATGATTTAAAAACCTATGACACATGGATAATTCACCATACAATTCTCATGAAAAAGGATGTTAAGCCTTTGCAATAGAAACTCTGAAAGATCCATCCTTCTTTGGAACCCCAAGTGAAAAAAGAGTTGGAAAAATTACTTGATGCTAAAGTTTTAAGTTTGACATTCTTCCTGGGTATCAAACTTATTTCTAGTGAGGAAAAATACTAACAAAATTTGTTTGTGTGTTGATTTCCGAAATTTAAACAAAGCCTTTGAAAAATACAACTACCTTGTTCCACCCATGGATCAGATTCTGCAATGTATCTCAGGATCTGAAATGTTTTCATTGGTTGATGGTTTTTCAAGGTATAATTAAGTACTTGTGGTTGAAGACCATAGACTTAAAACAACTTTTAGGAATAAATGGGGAACATTTTCTTTTAAGAGAATGTCTTTTAGTCTGATCAATGTAGGTGAAATGTTTCAACAAAGAATGGATATTTATTTCGTGGTTTCATAAACCACAATGTTGTTGTATATTCTAATGATGTGATTATATATTCCAAGAATAGATCAAGCCGCATCAAACATCTTACTCAAAATTTTGAAAGATGTTGAAAATATGGTATCTCATTAAATCCAAAGAAAAGTATTTTTGTAGTCACAAAAGGTAATTTTTTGGGTCATATCATATCAAAATAAGGTATCATTGTTGAGATTAAACATGTTAAATTCATTGCTCAACTTTGTTTTCCTTATAACAAGAAAGAAATACAATCTTTCTTTGGAAATATTAATTTTGTGAGGAGATTTATATTTGACTTCTCTGAAACTATCAAACTATTACAAAAAATTATTTAAAAAGATGATGAATTCAAATAGACGAAAGATGAAAAATAATCTTTAAAAAAAATAAAACCACAATTGCTAATGCTCTAGTTTTACACAATCATGAGTTTCTTCTCTATACTTTTGCATCTGATCATTCTTTGGCAACAATACTTATGCAAAATTATTTGGAAGGAAATGAGCGTATCATTTCTTTTATGAGTATTAATTTGCAAGGAGCATAATTAAATTACCCAACCATTGATAAACACACATGTGATGTATTTAAGGCTGTGAAACACTTTAAACCCTATATTCTTAAAAAACATACGAGGTTGAGTGTTCCTCATCCTATGGTTAGGTCAATTTTTGTTCAACAAGAATTAGGGGAAAGAAGAGGAAACTAGACAACTATCATCCAGAAGCACGACCTAGAATTTAAACCTGATAATATTGTGCGTGGACAAGGACTTTGTAAGTTAGCACCAGAATCATAGGACTCTATATTAAAAGAAGAAGAAGGATGGGAGAATGAAATTCTTGTTATCGCCAATGAATTCCTCTAAATTCTTGTTGATCTAGACTTGTGGTAATCTGACTTGAAATATCTCTTATACCATGGGACCAGTCCTAGTCATTTGAACTCTAGTAATGGAAAAAGGGCATTAATACTAAAATGTGTGCAATATCAACTTGTGAATGTAATCCTTTTTTGGAAGAACAACGATGACATTTTATTACAATGTTTAGAAAAGGAAGATGTAGATATAGTTCTTAAACATATCGATGGTAGGCTAGTTGGAGGTCACTTCGCTAAAGAAAACATTGCTCACAAATTTTTGGGAGATGGTTATTGTTGGCCTACTCTCTTCAAGGATTTTGATGCTTACATTCAAAAGTGTGGGACAAGTCATTAAGTGTGGAAAGAGAGAAAAAAACATCCATACTATTGCAACATGTTTCAATTGAGAGGCCTTTTGAGAAATGGGTAATTGATATTATTGGATAAATAAACCCATATTCTTCTAAGCAACATAAGTGTATCTTGACTACTATTGATTACTTCACTAGGTGGGCTGAAGTTGTGCCATTAAGTCAGGTCAAGGAAATGGTAATCATCTAATTTATTGAACAACATTTCATTACTATATTTGGTTTTCCTTTGGTTATTGTATTTGATAATGCTTCATATTTTTCTTCATCTCAACTATATGAATTTGCATTAGATAAAGGAATCGTTGTTTCTTATTCATCCAACTATTACATGTAAGGAAACTGAGTTGTTGAATCTACTTATATGAAATTGATTTGCATATTGAAAAGATAGTAGTTGAAACCATATAAACTGACACAATGCATTACCCAATACCTTGTGGGTTGATAGAGTAACACCTAAAGGGGCATTGGGAAAATCTACATACTATTTGGAGTATGGGAAAGAGGCAATCTTACCACCCAATGTTTTCTTCCCTTCACTACAACTTCTCTAGATTCTCAAGTTCATCCTTCCTCTGCTCTCCAAAATTGAATAGATATATTAGTCATGTTGGAAGAGGAAAGGGAAAGCAATAAAAAAATGTGTTCTCCTCCTCAATAGATTATTAAATGATGTTTCAATAAACAAAATGTTGGTGACAAGAAATTTGAAATAGGTGATTTGGTATCAAAATGGAACAGGGTAAAAAAACCAAAAGAGAAACATACAAAGTTTCAAAATGTATGGCTCGGTCCTTTTCAAATTGTTGAGAAGATAGGAGCTAGTGCATATAGGCTAAAGAGTTTAGAGTGTAATCTAGATCCTCTCCTTGTTAATGGAAAAAACCTTCAAAGGTATTTCACTTCATTGTTTGAAAAAGAAATCATAGTGTATTTAATTGTTTGTTAGTTTTCTTCAATTCTTTTTTAGCTTGATTTTTTTTTTTTTTTTGACTTGATTTTTCTCTTTGATTATTTGGCATACTTTTTCTAGATTTTAATAATCTAATAATTTTGAAATCACTTTGGTCTTTTATTTTGATTTATTTTTTTCTTGTGTGTTGTGATTTCAACATTTAGCATTCACTTGAATCTTTTTTTTGCTATACCTTATCTTTCTCCTCCATGGCAAAAAGTAAGGTGATTTAGTTATGAGCTAAGATTGAAAGTAGAAGAGCATTGCATTTTTTCCCTTCTCAAAAATATAGAGATGTTAAATTATTTTATGTTGAGTGATTAGTTGAATTCATTAGAAAATTTTAATTACACTCATATTCAATTAGCTTACCTAAGTAAACATGGGGAGAATGATTAAAGGAACTCCACCTGAGCAAGATGATATTAACACCCAAACTACTCTACCCATGTCTAAGACAATATATATCATCCTCGTGTCTAATAAAAGTATTGTTCTCTCTCTCTCTCTCTATACATATATATATATATATATATATATATAGAGAGAGAAGAGAGAGAGAGAGATTAAAAGTTGAACTGAGAGAGAGAGAGAGAGAGAGAGATTAAAAGTTGAACTCTTCATAGAAAAGGATTATTAAACTGAGGAAAGGAACTTGATTTTGCAAGGAAATGAAAATATATGTGCTAGAGCTATGGATGCTTGCTAACAATGGAGAAAGGTTTGTGATATCAGGCAATGGACACTCATAGGCAATGAAGAAACACAATAATAAGGAGAGACTAGTATGGAGAATTTAATTAACTAATCCCAAAAGGTGTTGGCAAATAGTTATAATCTCCTCTAACTTTTACACTTGAAATTGAATTTTGTTTCTAATTCAAGACAAAATTAAAAGATTCTATGATTTTTCCAATGAATGATCATTTGTTGAGACCTAAACACATCATAATTTTTTTTGAATTTTTGGGTACCACTTTGTTCTTATTCTTTTATTTTTTCAACTCTTCTCTTTTGAAATTGTTTCATTTTCCAATTATGATGGAAATTTTACTTTGAATAATCATTTCAAATAGTTTTCCTCTTAAAAAGTATTTTTTATTTTTAATCTTTTCATTCTTTAATTTTAAAAAATTCTTATTCAAAAACTTAAAAAAACAATTTTCTAAAATCACACAATGAAGGTGAGTTCTTAGTTTAATTGAAGTTCAAACTCTACTTTTTTTTTTACTATTGAAAGTTACAATTATCCTTCAATAGTTTTTTAGCTTTGAAAGTTACAATTATCCCTCAATAGTTCTTTATCTTTCAAAGGAGCATATGTGCTTCTTTTTATTTGAAAGTTGAAATTATTCCCCAAAAATATTCAGAGTTAAATTTTGTTTTGGTTGGAGCCAAAAGTTAAACTTCAACTCTGCCAAAAGTCAAACTTCAACTCCATTGAAAGTTAGGAGTGTANAGCATATGTGCTTCTTTTTATTTGAAAGTTGAAATTATTCCCCAAAAATATTCAGAGTTAAATTTTGTTTTGGTTGGAGCCAAAAGTTAAACTTCAACTCTGCCAAAAGTCAAACTTCAACTCCATTGAAAGTTAGGAGTGTACTCCAATGAAATGAGAAGTGAAAAATGTGCTCCATTTGATTGAAGGAAGAGAATCATTTTGGTTAAATTGGAAAGTTTAAAAGTAACACTATGAAAGTATCAAGAATTCTTCGCTTAGATTAATATTATTTTTACAGTGATTAAAGTGCATCAAGGTCATCCTTAAACTTTTTATGAAATTTACATTTTACTTTCTCCTCCATTTAAATTCTTTCTCATCACTGATAAAGTTATCTTTCATTCAATTTTTTAAGTTTTAGTGAGAAAAAGTTGAGATTTAAGGCCGCTTAAAGTTAAATTCCACTCTCTAACAATTGACAATGGCGTAACTCTATAATGAATGTTTTTCCCATTAGGCAGCTAGATGGTATTGTCTGAAATGAATGAGATTGCATAACCCCAAATCTTTTTCAATCTATGTATTAGAGAACTCATCATCACTAAAATTTGAATCCAATTCTATTTAAACACTCAATAGTGTTGTTTGTCTTCAAAGGAAATATTATTTAGTGAGTGTTGTACTAGCGGAGCAAACTAGAATGTTTGGTGCATTCAATATTCTTTGAGTGGAGTGAATAGCAGTGTTTCGTGGATTTGATATTATCGTAGTGGAGTAAGCTCAAGTCTTTAATGTGATTTCCTTGTAATTTATAATAAATAGAGGTAAGCATCATTATGACTCCTCTGGCTTATTTATACTATCTATTGAATGGTAATGTTAAAATTAAACATGAATTTCATTTTATGTCTTATCATGCAAGTTATTTTTTGCTAGTGACGAATAGTTAAATAAAGTAAATTTTGCTCAAAATAGAATTTTATGTAGATAATAATTTTAGAATTCATTTTGATCACAAATAGCATGTCTCCTAGAAGATGTACTTCCATATCTCTAAAACACTCCCCCAAAGGAAAAAAAAACAAGCTGTTGAAATTTCCCAAATTGTAGAGCTAATATATAGTGACATGGAAACATATCCTAAATAGTACACACATGCGATTAAGCTAAAAAAAACTTGATGTTGAGCCAATGAGACCCATTTTCAAAGATATTGAGGCACTTACAAGTCCTCAAACAACTTTTCCAATAGGGGGGGATATTTATAGAAAGTTCAAAGAAAAAAATTATCCAGATGTAATTTCCCCAAGTGATCCAACTATCATAAATATTGACGACTTTGTAGTCTCTAACAAAAGAAGATATCAGTTACACAGTATAGCTACTAGAACCCATGTGATTCGCTAGTTTGAACCTATAGAGTGGATCATAAAGCATATTGATACATAGAACATGACAATTATTAATGATGAAGGAATATGCATTTCTTCCTTTCAACCTTCTAAATTAAAGAAGTACTATAGAGTACATCAACCAAAGGAATCCATGATTACCAAGTTTGTAGATAAGTTTCACTGAGATAATGATATCAAGAAAATATTAGCAGGATAGTGGGTGGAAGACAAGAGATTCTTTGCTAAAAGTGATGGAGTATATGCAATGACCAATTTGAGAGACCCCTCCACTTATGCAATGGTATTAACGTGAAAATTATATGGTGAAACTAACTATATTCATTTCAAATATGCTTGGATACCAGTTGTATATATTGTCATTTCTTCTTGTGTAATTTTCAACTAGGCAACCATCTTATCTTGTTCTTTGAAAATGGTTTTTGAGAGAGAAAAGAAGCTAGTTGTTGAATTTCTACCCACTTTCTATATGGATTCTTACTTATTAGATATTATTTGTGCAAGTAATTCCTTCCCAAGCTTAAATTGGAGTTGGAACATAGTTGGTAGTCCAATCCATGTGTGTTGTCAAGGATTATGGGAAAACAAATATAAGAGAATCTATGCACAATTGTGTGATTTCTTTCTAGCCCCATTATACAAATTGATTTTTTGCAAGGAATGCCTACTATTAAGTGAAGAATCCATAAGTTTGCTAAGAAACATAGGAAGTTGGTATTTAAAAGAAGATCACACTTATCTGAGAATTTATGGGTTTACTACTCCCCCTCACTTAATACCTAAATATGTTCCAAACAAATTAGTGCTTGGAAAGATAGCATACCAAACCATTCTTCATGGCTTCAATACTTCTCTATGAAAGAATTCAAGAAAGAAGACGTCCATCCTCTATAATATGTATATTGGTCATTATGGCTAAGAAACTCTAAGAACACTAGGCAAGAGGACAATGTTATGCTTGAGTAAAAATTCCCACAGTGACAATTTATGAGGCATGATCCTAAAGGTCTTGTTTTAAAACACAAAATTTATGTTTTTGTCTCTTGGCCAAATGCTCATGAACGGTGGGATCATGAGCTACCTTATGAAAATTCAAACTCATGGGAGGAGGTGTAAAAAATATCAAAACCTAAGGATCCAACTGCTTCACAAGGCACACACTCAGAAGAGAAAACTAGGAAAGAGGTTGACATTATTAAACATAAACTATTTGAGGTTGAGTAGTTAAGGAAGATAGAAGTAAAAGAAAAAAAAAAATCAGCAAGAGAAGAAAAGGAAAAAGAGGAAAATGAAAAGAAGGCAACAATAAAGCTAGAAAAAACACTTGAAGAGGAAAGAGAAGAACAAGAAAGGAGATTAAAAGAAGAAAAGGATAATGAAGAAGATGCTAAAAATAAAAAAAAGAAAGACAAGAAAAACAAGTTACTATGAAGCTACAGAGTAACTTATGTAATAGCAAACTCAGAATGGTCAACCTCCCGTTGACAATGCCATTGATTTAACTATGGAAGATATGATCATTCCAAAACATATTACTTCTTTAGTGAAATATATCAAAGGAAATGGCATTGCAATGGAACAAGTACCTACTCCCAGTAGCCTACAAAATGTCTTATCTTGGGGGGAACAAAATATACCTGATCTAGTTGATGAAGTGGCAGATTTGGAATTAATCGCTCACAATAAGAGAAGGAAGACCATTGTAAATCAAACTTAAAGGAAAAGAAGGATTGACTTGGACAATACAGTAATATGTACTACTGAAGAGAA
Source organism: Picea sitchensis (assembly GCA_010110895.2). Taxonomy (NCBI): domain Eukaryota; kingdom Viridiplantae; phylum Streptophyta; class Pinopsida; order Pinales; family Pinaceae; genus Picea; species Picea sitchensis. The sequence continues at coordinate 16,229 of SNQJ01S0038041.1, read as the reverse complement.
AGTATTAGACACAAAAATAAGTAAACTAATAGAATTACTATCATTTGGATTGGCCATTACGTATGCCACCTTAGATAAAGCCCAATCAAAGGAAATAGATCTGCAAAACCTTGAGAAAAATATTGCAATACTTGGAAACCAAGTAAATATTATAAATATGCACAACAACTAATTGTAGTCTATATAGAGCATGTGTTAGAGGAAGATGATGTTAATGCACAAGTTAAAAGAGATTCTTATGCCAAATCCTTTCAGTTACAACAACTCAACTTACGATTGTCTATTTTGTGTAAAGATAATTTAATTTGGAAAGAGAATCAAGGAAAAACATAAGACCAACTTGAGTTCATCAAACAAATTCATAAACATAGAGGATATGAATTGCATACTATAATAATTTTAAGAAAAGAAGAGATAAATGAAATTGAACAAGATCTAAGTTATTGGAATGGAGTTGGTTATGAGGCTCAAAGACAAATACAAGATGAATGGTTGGCATGTATTAAGATTTGGGACTTTATTGAGGATACCACCACTCAATGTCAACTCCCTTCCCTTGGTTTGCTAGAAAACTTTCATCCATCGAACCAAGTATTACAAACATTTTAGGAGATATTAAAATAGCACAAGTCTCAAGTGAAAAGAATATCAAATGTTGAAAATGGACATTTAAAAAAGTTCCTAACCAAGGAAGCTAAGAAGAGAACACAAATCAAATGTCCCTTCCTCAAAGTTGAGAAATGTATTAAAAGGTTTAATAGAGAATTACCAACTTTGAGTTCACCACATAGGTAGCATGTTTCCCCCCATAATGATATATGCAAATTTCTTTTCGATCAATGTGAAAAATATGATAAAGAAGTAGTTAAGGAGAAAACCCCTAGTTCACCTGAGGGTTGAGTTTTAGTTAGTTATTATAACCAATTTTGAAAATGTATATAGAGGATGATTTAAGAAGTAATATGGGGATTTTGGGAAAAAAAGGCTTCTTGAGGTACTGCTTTGAAAGGAACTACTTTTGATATGTTGGTTAATTGAGAAGGCAAACGTTGACCAAATATTTTTATTACTAAATAAATCTTTCATGCATATGGTGTGTTGTAGAATATTATGCAATTCAACTAATAGCATGGATGTTTTATAAGAGATCTCATTTTGTGTGTTTCAGAATATTCTGAAACAATATAGGCATTTCTTTCATCCCATTTTTAGCAAAACTACATCATTTATTTTATAGTAATTTCTTATGTGTTTTACACTCAATTTCTTCTTTTACTAGAAAGTTTTATTATTTCAACTAATGATTTTTTGTAGAACAACTACTTCACGGACTTTTAAAAGATAAGTAATATTTTTTCTCTATTTTGAGAGCTAACTCTCAAGATTGTGTATTAATCACAACCATTAATATATAGTAAGTTTTCACTTTCTTTCTATAAAGCTTTTGAAAATGGAAAAAAAGAAACATAATAAATCTTCATCAGGGGAATTTTGAGGTAAAAAATGGTAATCAAAATAAAAAAATGTAATATGAAAAATCTACTTTAAAAGAACCAACAAGATTCAAGATGATGATGTCAACCATACGGGTAAATATTTTTGGAGGGAAAGGAAGAAAAATAATTTTTTAATCGTATTTTGGCTTCTCTCCTTATAGGTTTACTCAAATTTGAAGTGTAGGCACTCTTTCAAGAAACATGTTTGTTTATATGTATCTCTAGTTTATCTCAATGTGGGTCTATTAAAAGTATGCAAAATGGGTGTTCATTGGATTCAGAATTAAAGTATGCATCCAACGAGTGCCTACACTTCAAATTTGAGTAAAATTATAAGGAGGTAAGTTGGAAATATGATTTAAAAAAAAAAAAAAAACAATTTTTTTTCTTTCTCTTTGAAAATTTACAACTCTTATTTTATTAGTTTAACTTTTATTTTATTTTTTTCTTAGGAGGCCCATTTTAGACCTTAAATTTATCCTAATTTGACATCTTATTGAAAGGTTTCTTGTCCATTAATCAAAATAGTTTTTCTATGTCAAACAAGGAAGATTCTAACAAGTCTCTTCTTTCCGTTAAACCCCTATCGTTGATACTTGGGTATTTTTCCCTGTCAACATTTCCTTGAAGTTTAAACAACTCTTACAAAATTTATTGGTGAATGTAGGATCCCTATCCAACATTATGGAAGTGGGTGTAGAACGTAACTTAAAAATTTGATCCATGAAGACTTGGATAATTGTGGAGGACATAAATGTCTGTGCTAACACAAAAATGAGCATATTTAGAAATGCGATATACTACCTCCATGATGATCGATTTGTTACTATCTTTCATAAGACCCATTATAAAATGCATGGAGATGTTAATCTAGATAATGGCTAGGATTAGTGTTGGTTGCAATGCCTTAGGAGAATTCACTATCCCACCATTGATGGGAGTCGCATTCCACTACAAAATCCTAGATGTCGGTTTTCATGCCTTCACAAAACAAAGAGCACTTAGCTTGCTTATAAGTTTTAGAAAATCTAAAGTGACCTATGGTAGGTGATGAATGCAACTCCTCTAAGACCCTTTGTTTTAAGGCATAATGTTTTACCTAAAAAATACACCCTTTATACTTCAAAGTATCTTGCTACCATGTATAACATGTAGGAGGGTTGATATCTTCTTGAAGCCTTTGGATGAGTTGGTGTCATTTGCTAGCCATCCTTAGCGAGCTTCATCAAACCAATCAGGTATGGGTAAGGATAAGGAAAAAAGGGAATCTTCCTCATCATATTGTCTTGATAAAGTATTATCCACCACATTTTCTTTACCTTTATTATATGTGATCTAATAATCATACCCAAGCATATTAGTGATCTACATATGTTTCTTTAGTGATGGTAACCTCTATTCTAGAAAATAATTGAAACTATGATGATCAATCTTGATCTCAAAATGCCTCTTGATGAGATATAAGTGCCAAGTCTCAATTGTTGGGTTGTTATATTCTTTGCAGTGAAAGTCGAGGTGGATCGACTAACAGTCGAATTCAAAGGTCGAGGTGGTTTGACCGGGTAAAGACGAAGTCGAGGTGGATCGATAGCAATTCGAAGGTGAAGGTTAGTCGACCGAGTAAAGTCGGAGTCGAAATTCGAGGTGGTTCAACATGGTAAAGACATCGACAACAATTCGAAGAGGTCAACCGAAAAGAGTTCGGAAGGTAGGCGTTAGACAATCGAATGAAGGCCGATGGGTAATACGACTTGGAAGTTGACTATAATAGAATCCCAAGATTCACGAGATTTGTAGCAATTGATATGCATGGATCTATAGCCGTTTTTGGGCACCATTTATTTAGGGGTTTTCCTATTGTAGGTGCCTATAAAGACGTGTTTTGTAAGGCCATAAAGGATACTCAAGAATCTTGAATATTTAGATGATGAATGGGTAATCACCAAGAGTTTATAATTTAGAGGTTGTTGGTCATGCAAATGTAAGCCCAATTGGATACATGGTTGTTATTGCATAAGAAAGAGGGTATGATGTCAATTGTGTCTTAGGTGTGGACCAAGGTTAAACATGTAACATTTTATTCTAAATGACTAAGACAACAAGGAGAAGAATGCTCAAGGAATGTTGGTTGTCCTGATTCGGGTTTTCAGGGTAAAATCTGTGTACTGTGTTATTGTTGTTTCATTTACTTTCCTGATTAAATATTTCCTCCTCTCTTATACTAGGTTTAGTGTGGAAGTGTGTCTCATTTTCTAACATGTGGTATCAGAGCTTGGCTTAACAGTCTTGGATCTGAGGTAAACCCTAGTTATAGTAAGATTCGTAAGTTAAGAAATGTTTAAAGATTGTGCTAAATATTGTGTTAAAGAATGGTGAGCAGTTCGAGAATAGAGATTGAAAAATTAAATGGCCATAATTTGAAATTTGGAAGATTAAAATTGAAGATCTCCTTGTAGATAGAGAACAATGGAAAATAGTTTGTCTAGGTACCATGCTAGCAGGGATGTCGACAGAAGAATGGGAGAAACTCAAAAAAAGAGCAAGGAGTATGATTCGACTCTGTCTTGCAGATTCGGTGTTGTTGAATGTCTCAAGTGAAAATTCAGCCAAGAAATTGTGGGACAAGTTGGGAATCTTGTACCAGTAGAAATCCCTTGTCAACAAGTTATTTCTCATAAATAAATTGTATGTTCTGAGAATGAGTGATGGTAGTTCAGTGACTGAGCATTTAAATGTGTTTAATACCATTATAATCCAATTATCTTCTGTGGATATTAAAATCATTGAGGAGGAGAAATGTATAAGCTATTATGTTCTTTTCCAGACTCATGGGATAGCTTAGTCATGGCTATAGGGAGTAATAAAACCACACTAGCGCTAGAAGATGTGGTTGCATCTCTACTATCATAATAAATGAGAAGGAAGAACATGGAAGGATCAACCAAAGATTCTTTAGTGGTGAGACGTCGACCGGTTGACAGAGATAAAGTAAAATTCTTCGATAGAAATTTTAAGTCGAAGGGTAGATATAAATCTCTAGTTCAGTCGACAATAAGATGATAGAAATGCGGTAAATCTAGGCATTACAAAAAGGACTACAAGTTGAAGGCGATGGAAGTCAGTGAAATATCCGACGAGAAACAATCGACTGAGAGAAAGACGACTCCATATAAGGGAGGCGATGTGTATGTGGCGTCGACCAATACAAATTTGGATCAAGATGTTTGGCTGATCGAATCAGGAGCATTCTATCATATGACACCACATAGAGAATGGTTTTGTGAATATGAATGATATGAAGGAGGAAAAGTGTTCTTGTTGGACGAATTGACAACTAGAATTGTCAGATGGGGAAACGTTTGACTGATATTGCAAGATGGGAGGAGTATAACCCTTCCATGTGTGCTACACATTTCATTTTTGGCAAGAAACCTGATATATGTCAGTAAGATGAGAGTTGTTGGAGTGCACACTCTATTTCAGAAAGATTCATGCAAGATGTTCAGAGGTGTGATAGTATTAATGAAAGGAGTTCGGATTGGAACCCTGTGCAAGTTTCTAGGGGTATAAAAGTTTTTAGGGAGTGTCGACTCAACTGGATGCAAAAAAAAAATTGTTCCTGAAGTTGACTCGACTTCGAATCGACTCGAATCCACTCGGGTTGAGTCGATTCAAACCGACTCGAAAATTCATCATAAATTCTAGTGACCATGCTATGGCACACTGCACGAGAGAATGGGACACATTGGAGAAAAAGGACTTCGAGCTATGCACAATAAAGTTATGGCTGAAGACTTTCCTGACTGTAATTTAGAAGTCAAATTTTGTGAACATTGTATATATGGAAAACAAAGTCAGTTGAGGTTCTCATATGGAGCGACAAGGGCAAACCAGATTCTAGAGTTGGTTCATAGTGATGTGGTTGGCCCTATTACAGTGCCTTCACTTGGTGGATCCTTGTATTATGTCTCCTTCATAGATAATTTTTCCAAGAAGACATGGATATATTTCCTAAGGAAGAAATCATAGGTTTTTGAGAAATTAAAAGAGTTTAAATCTCTTGTAGAAAACTAGAGAGATAAGAAGATTAAGGTGTTGAGAACTTACAATGGTGGTGAATTCTGTGGAAAAAAATTTGATCAATTCTGCAAGCAGTGTGGCATAGCATGCAAAAATAACACACCATATACCCCACAACAAAATGGATTTTCTGAGAGAATGAATAGAACATTGATGGACAAGGTAAGGATCATGCTTAGTGGTGTTGGGCTCGCACAAGAATTCTAGGCAGAGGTAGTTGACACTGCAAAATATCTATTGAATATGTCTCATTTGTCGACGCTAGTCAACATGACTTCAAATGAGGTATGGTTGGGTAAGAATCATTCGGTTTGAAATCTCAAAGTATTTGGTTATGATGCATTTGTGCATGTTCCCAAGGAAAAGAGGAGCAAGCTAGACAAGAAGGTAGTCAAATTTATTTTCATTAGATACAAAGAATGAATGAAATGATATAATCTATGGGATCCTGCATCAAGGAAAATAGTGTACAGTCGAGATGTGGTCTTCAAAGAAGTCGGAAGTAAGTTTGATCCTGAAGATATTTTTCAGACCAGGAATAATCCTGAGACGGTGCAGTTTGAACTAAGGAATGAATAAGATGATTCAGATGAGTCGATTGAATCAGAAGTAGAGGTGGAAAAACCGACTTTAGTTGTAAGGAGGTTATAAAGAGTAAGAAAGCAATTCAAAAGGTATATTCCACTCGAATTTTGTTATGCATTCATGTTAACTGTCACCGACGATTAGCCCAAGTCGATCGGGGAGGCAATTGACTCAGCAGAGGAAAAACTCTGGAAGGATGTCATGGTTGAAAAGATGGAATCCTTGCACAAGAATAAGACATGGGATTTAGTCAAGTTTTCTAGTGGTAGAAAGTTTGTTAGTAGCAAATGGGCATTCAAGAAGAAGGTGAATGCAGAAGGTCAAGTCGATAAATTCAAAGCTCGACTGGTAGTGAAAGGATATTCCCAAGTCAAAAGAGTCAACTTCGGTGATATTTTTTCCCATGTTGCAAAATTAACTTCCATTAGAGTACTAATGCCTATGGAAGCAACATTTGATCTGGAAATAGAACAAATGGATGTAAAGACATCATTCCTACATGGGGATCTGGAAGAGGAAATCTACATGAAACAACCTGAAGGATTTGTAGTAAAGGGAAAGAAATATTTGGTGTGTAAACTGAAAAGAACCCTTTATGGTCTAAAGAAATCACCAAGTATATGGTACCAAAAGTTCGACACATACATCCTTAGTTTGGGATTCATGAGAAGCGAAGCTAATCACTGCATATATTCCAAAGAAGAAGGTGTGTGCTTCATATATGTAGCTTTGTATGTTGATAACATGTTGCTGATTGGAAATATAATGGATGCAATAAAGGAGGTGAAGAAGCAACTATCCTCCAAGTTCGACATGAAGGATCTCGGTGCTTCTAACTTCATTATGGGAATGGAGATTAAGAGAGATCGAGCAGCTAGAAAGATCTGATTGAATTAGACGAAGTATATTGAAACAGTTTTGAAATGTTTCAACATGCAGGATTGTAAACCGGTGAAGGTGCCAATTCTTGTGGGAGCAAGGTTATCTGTTGAAAAGTGTCCAAAGGAATAGGAATAAATAGAGGACATGGCACATGTTCCCTATGCAAGTGTTGTCAGTAGTCTAGTGTATGTGATGGTTTGCACTCAACTAGACATTTCCCATGCAATGGAAATGTTGAACATATACAAGTCGACACCTGGAATGGAGCACTAGGAAATTCTCAAGAGAGTATTCAGGTATTTGTGTGGCACAAAAGATTATGCTATATGCTACCAAGGAAAACATGGAGGTGACAGTGAATTAAATGTACATGGATTTTTCGTCGCCGATTGGCCTGGAGATCTAGATTGATGGAGGTCAACCAATGGATATATGTTCAAAATGTTCAATGGACAAATCAACTGGATGAGTAAGTGACAGGCAGTCATAGCCTTGTCAACAATAGAAGTTGAATACATGGTAGCCACTCATGGAAGCAAAGAAGTAGTATGGCTGCAAATGATGTGTTCAGTAATCGGGTTTGAGCAGAGAGATATGAAGATAAGTTGCGACAGTCAAAGCACAATATTTATGGCAAAGAACCCAACTTATCATTCGAAGACTAAGCACATTGTTGTACAATACCATTTTGTGAGAGACATGGTGGAAAGAAACAAGGTGTTTCTCAAGAAAGTAGACATGTTGGAAAACATAACAGACTCATTGACTGAGTATGTAAGTGTTGTGAAGTTCTCTTGGTGTAGAGGGGAAATAGTCATTGTTTCCCTAGGTGTGTGAACAAAAGTTCAAGGGTCTCCCAGTTTCAACAAAGAAGACAACAAGTGGGAGATGTTGGGTTGTTATATTCTTTGCATTGAAAGTCAAGGTGGATCGACTGATAGTCGAATTCAAAGGCCGAGGTGGTTCGACTTGGTAAAGATGAAGTTGAGGTGGATCGACAACAAGTTGAAGGTCGAGGTTAGTCGATCGGGTAAAGTCAAAGTCGAATGTCGAGATGGCTCGACATGGTAAAGACATCGGCAGAATCTTGAGATTCGCGGGATTTGTAGCCAATGATCTGCATGGATCTGTAACCATTTTTGGGCGCCATTTATTTAGGGTTTTCCTACTGTAAAGCCTATACAGAGGTGTGTTGTAAGGCCTTAAAGGTTAATCAAGAATCTTGAATCTTTAGATGATGAATGGCTAATCCCTAAGAGTCTGTAATTTAGAGATTGTTGGTCATACAGATGTAAGTCGAATTGGCTATAGGGTTGTCGTTGTGTAAGCAAGAGGGTATGATGTTGATTGTAACATAGTTACCAACTTAACGAGAACTCTACAAAGTTCTCGTTTTTTGGGGGTCACATATTTTACCCCGTTTTAAAAAATGGTGCTACCGGTAGCACCCTCTTACCTTTTTAAGTGGTATTTTGACATTTTAAATTTTCTGATCCATAATGTTTCCACAATATTTTTTTAAATGCTTATTTTCATCTATTTTCAATTTTTTTTCTCATTTTTTTTTTCAACAATGTTTTTAGTCATGTTCCCATGTTTCTTTCAATCTTAAAAATACCTTTTACCATTTACTTTTTTGAAATTAAGATTTTTCATACAATTGTGTCTTCTTAATTAATTTATGGTTCCATATTTTTAAAATATAGTGGAAAACATCATTTTTAACACGTTGATTACCTTTATTTTTATAAATTAAAAACTAAAAAAACTAAGAAAAAAAAACAATGAAAATTAATTAAAATAAAAATAAAATTCAATAGCAAATTTAAATAAAAAAAAATAAAGAAAACATAAAGAAAAACTAAAAAGAAGAAAAACCAAACAATTGAAATTTTATTTAAAAACTATGAGAAAATGAGGAAAAAAAAATAAAAAAATTAAAAAGTTAAAAACTAAATTTATGACCAAAAACACTTTAAAAAAAACACTTTAAAAGGGATAAAAAAGCACAAAAAATTAAAAAATATATAAAAATACTAAGTTAAAAATCTTAAAATAAAATTTTTAATACCAAAAAAATAAAAATAAAAAATTACAAACAAAAACTAAAAATTTATATAAAAAACCTTTAAAAAACTATTTAAATATAAAACTTTATAAACAAATTAAAATATATATATATAATGAGAGGACTAGGGGACATCCTCAGCCCTCCCCATCATATATTTATACATAGTTAGAGGGGGGAAATTAAGGTATTATAAGGATGTAATCAACCATAACCTAGAATATCAAAATTATCTATCTATTTTGCCAAGTGTAAAGAAAAAAATAAACATTGCTAAGATAAGAACAAATTCTCACTATCTCCATAGTGAAACTGGGCATTGGTAAATTCCTAAAACACCATGGGATGAAAGAGTGTGTCACATTTGTGACACTAAAAAGGTTGAAGATGACAACCACTTTCTCTTATATTGTCCAGCCTATACCCAGATTATATCTCATTTTCAAAATATTTGTCACACTACCAACCTTCCTAACCTCTTAACTCAATAAAAGTATGGTGATCTTGGAAAACTTCTTTTAATGTTTTTCGAGCACAAAAACAAAATTCTAAAGAATCGCAAGTAATCACTTACCCTCTTTAGGTCTGATAGACCAATTCGATCTTAGTGGACGTTAATCATCATCATCATCGTATATATAAACTATATATATTTTAAATATAAACTATATATAATATATATAGTTTATATATATAAAAAACTCTATATAATAAATATAGTTTATATATATATATATCTATATATAGCCTATATAGTTTATATACAACCTGAGTGGGCCTAATGGTTAAGAATATGTGTTTCCTCTTAAGAGGTCACAAGTTCAAATCCAGAGGGGGTAAGGTATGTATACCTCCGTAGACTTTACCAGTCAAATAGTTGG
>SNQJ01S0038040.1:144222-164234 GCA_010110895.2 Picea sitchensis | reverse complement strand
GTCCACTTCGAGACTTCGGCCTTCGGAAGTCTCAACTTCCCCTGCTTTCTTCCTCCCAGAACGCTTCCACCCAGAGTTCACGATTTTTCGACGCGTGTCCTCCCGCAGATCGACAGCTATGAATCGCTTCAGCTCTTCGGGCTTCGGGAGTTTCAAACTCTTCGTCTTCACTTTCTCTCGGAGTGATTTTTCCCAAAGTCAACGATCCGTTGACATGTGTCTCTCACAGATCAGCAGTTGTGAATCGCTTAGGCTCTTTGGGCTTCGGGAGTTTCAAACTCTTCGCCTTCACTTTCTCCCGGAGTGTTGATCCTCCGAACCACTGCGAGATCTATTGCCACATGTCTTCTGGGATCAACGGTCGATATGTACTCCAGCCTTCGGGAGTTCTCAACCCAACACAAATTGTCACATCTTTTTCCTCTGGAGTGCCCAGTCTTTGGACTGCACAATCTGTCGCTACGTAGCCAAATACTAGAAGCAAACATGTGGCCCAATCAGGTGGGTAACATGTGTCACTTTCTAACTGAAATTTCAATCCTCCACATGTTCAAAACTCATTGACATGTGGCACACATTCCATGTGTCCACGTCATCCCAGGTGACGTCCACGAGCCACGTCCCTTCGAAATTTCAAGCTTCGAAATATTTTACGCTTGCACTCCTCAAGTCTCCCGAACTCTAAATTTCCAAACTGCTTAACCTTCCGGGGTCCACATCACCTCCAGGTGATGTCATCATGCCCCACCACTTTGACTCTTCGGGCTTCAAAACTTCAGGCTTCGGGAGTTTCTATACTAGCACACTCCAATTCTCCCGAACTCTGAATTCTCGAACTGGCCAATCTGTCGGTGTGTGTCTCCCTTATTGGACGGTCTGTATTAACTTCGGACTTTGGTACTTCAGGTAGTTCTTTCCCTAGTTATTCGCTCTGCAAAACCTCTCGGAGTATTAAGTCTCCGAAGTGAGAGATATGGCACTGTGTGTCCTTGTTGATGGACGGTCTGGATGAACTCCGGGCTTTGGGAGTTCTGGTTTTTTGCATCCGTCTTTCTTCCGAAGTGGTTATTCGCCAGAGTGTAGGATCTCCGACCACATGTCCACTTCGATCAATGGTCTGGATCTACTCCAACTCTTCGGAGCTTCAGGATTCCTTTACTCACTCAGATTCCTCTTGTTTCCTCCCGGAGTACGAGATCGCCTAACACGTGTCCCAAGTTTGAATATCAGTGGCCATGAGTGATTGCGGAGACTCAACTCACTCACTTTTTAATTTCCTTGTCTATCTCCACAAAGTGAAGATGCTCATCAGTAGTGGGATCGATATCCACCATTGATCTGTTGATCTAGCAAAATCAACAATCCTGAGCGATTGCGGGCTCACAACTTGCAGAAACTTTAATTTTCTTCCCAATCCCCGCAATGCCTCCCCACCGTCGATTTCTCTCCAATAAGATCTGATGGTTGTGACTTAACCTTTGCTTCGCCTTCATCGGACGGCCCTTGTTCACCTGCCCTCCGATCCACCGATATTGGATCTCTCTTGATCCCACAGTGGCGATCACTCCTAAATTTGAAAGGATAGTCACATCCTTCGAACCCTTACAAAGGATCTCTGATGTTCTAGCTCTTGCGTAGATTCTGCAACACCATTCCTCCTGAGCTTTCCAACTTCACGGTCAGAATTTGATCTCAACCACGAGACTCTGACCAAGAGACCCAACCCATACCGGCCCGGTGTTTCAACCAGAAGCTCTGATACCAATCTGTAACACACCCCGCCACCCACAGGTCGGGGTACACTACCTTCAAGCCCACCCTTGGAATTCTTTCTCTTACCAATACCTTTTTAAATTAATAAGGATGCATAAAAGAAAATATCTAACGACGAGCACAACAATAACTAGCAAGCATGCATATTCTAAAGATTTAATTAAATGATAAATAAATACACAGTGGAATACATTCATATACCGATAAATAATACCATAACATAGAGCACTTATCTTTATAAAAGAAGACACCAACTGGTTGCAGACCAAGGACGTTCCACCCAACCGTAGACACTACTGCTAGAAATCTCAACAACAGTGTCACCCCTGAGCCAGGGTTATGAATCCACAAGGACGGTTCCAGAGTGTTACTTGGCTTCCTGAACCAATCAGCACTCAAGCTCTCATAGGATTTCCCAGCACGCACAACAATCCAAGTACCCATCTCTCTTCTACCCATCTTGCACCACCCAAGAGAATGGACCTCCACCCTTCTCTTCCACGCAATCCCTCAAGCAATCCTTCTCCTTCTAGGGCTCCAGCGCAACTGGTCCAGAATCTCCATGCTGGAACTCTTAGGACTTGCAACTATGAACAAAGATGGACACATGCCAATGCATCTCAGACGTGTAGGCCTCAAGTCATGGCTGGATTACACCAGCGACCTCTACAGCCAATGATACCATGGCTTCCCTTGAGTAGTTTGTTTCCTTTCCCCAAGCCAAGACACAGAAGGGGAAGATGAACAGGTGACAGAAATGAATGGAGTGATATCTCCACCTAAGGTGCGAAACAATGAACAATATGTGAATGAATGTGTGAGGGAAAGAATGGAATGAAAGAAGAAGCGAACGAGCCAACCCCCCAATCAGACTAGGGACGGGTTTAAGTATTTTCATGGGGAATCAAGAACCTCCTTGCCTCCCCCAAGAAGCTCTCGTAACTGATCCACTCCCTTAGACAAAAGGGTAATTAAAATAGGAATAAACATTTAGCCCCTCAAGCCCCCCCTCTCTTGTGGAATCATAGCCCCCTATAACTCTGGTTCTTGTCCGTCTAGCAGCGAGTGATGTATTTATTATTAATAATGATCAAAACATTACATTTCTTGGGCACACTGGCCTCTTAATAATTGTTTGGGCACTCTGGCCTCTCAGCATTGTAACAATACATTATTTAAAATGGAGGTTCAAAACCTAGGGTGTTACACTATGATAAGGAATTTCTAATTTTCTCGTTTTCCTCTAATAATACTATAGCAGTTATCTTATTACAGAAAAATGATGATGGTCATGACCAACCCATTTCATTTTTCAGCAAGGCATTGAGAGATGTTGAGTTGAAATATAATATTATGTAGAAGTAGGTGTATCCCTAGTTAAAGCTCTAAAGGATTTCAAAGATTATGTGTTGTATTCCTAATTCCAAGCATATGTTCCAACTAGTGTTATTAAAGACATTCTGATCCAACCTAACAATGAGGGAAGAAGAGGAAAGTTGATAACTAAAATCCAAGAATATGATGTGAAAATTAAGCCTACTGAGCTAGTAAAGGGACAAGGTCTAGCAAGACTACTTACAAAGTCAAATTGCAGGGTGCTAGAAGTGAATATGGTGTCTCAAACACTAATGTCAGTTGAGCCAGAGTCTGAGGATACACAAGATCTTATGCAGCAAGTAGACCCTAGATTTTCTCAATCTGACTGGTATAAAGATATAGTGTTTTACCTACAAAATTTACAATCCCCGACAAATTGGGATAAGGATAAGGCCAGATCTATTAAGTTGAAAGTTGTTAAATATTGTATCATTAATGAACAATTATTTTGGAAATATATTGGTGGCATTTTGTTGAATTGCATTACAAAAGAGAAAACATAATACATCATTAATAAGTTTCATAAAGGAGTTTGTGGAGGTCATCATGCTTGGAGAGTTGCAGCCTATAAAATATTGAGGGCTAGTTATTATTGGCCCACTTTGTTTTCTGATACCAATGCACTTGTTAGGGCATGCGTAGAATGTCAAATGTTTGTAGGAAAACAAATGCTTTTGCTTTTGCCACTTAGGCCCATCAAAGTAGAAGCACCTTTCCAACAATGGGGGCTAGACTTCATTGGTGAAATTAATCAAAAATCTAGTGGATGGCATAAATGGATACTGACAACAACAAACTATTTCACAAAGTGGGTTGAAGTTGTTCCTACAAGAGTTGCCACTAACTCAATTATTATAAAACTCCTTGAGGAAAATATTTTATCTAGGTTTGGTTGTCCAAGGAAGATCATTACTAACAATGCACAGGCATTCAAGTTTGCTAGGCTGGCATAGTTTTGTCAATATTACAATATCGAGCTTGGGAATTCAACTTCTTACTACCCACAAGGAAATGGCTTGGAAAAATCATCAAACAAGAGCCTAATTAGAATAATTAAGAAGATGTTGTCATGAAACAAGAAAGCATGGGATTTACAACTCAAATATGCTTTGTGGGCTTATAGAATAACTACTAAAATATCTATTGGTACTTCTCCTTTCCAATTGGTGTATGGGATTGATGTTGTTTTCCCTATTCATCCAGGGCTTCCAGTGGTGAAATTATTACAGGATGAAGAAGAAGAACCAAATAGTGTGAGGAGAATTCATCAACTCATAGAATTTCAGCAAAAGAGGGAATCTGTACTCGTCAAATCACAAGAACATCAAGAAAAGATGAAAAATATCTTTGACAAGGGAGCTAAGGAAAGAAACTTTATGGTTGGAGATCTGGTTTTAAAGTGGGATGTAAGAAGAGAGGCAAAAGGTAAACATGGAAAATTTTATAACCTTTGGATGGGACCTTTCCAAATTAATGCAGTCCAAGTCAACAACACTTATGAGCTAGCCTATCTTGATGGTGTTGTATTGGGAACCCCTATAAATGGGAGGTTTCTCAAGCATTTTTTGCAATGCTAAGCTCCAAGTGTATCCTCATTTTGTACAGTATTATTTTAGTTGTCTTTCTTTTATTTCTTTCTACAAATTTTATTTTCTTTTTAATGACAAGTTTACAATTTTAAATTATGTTTAAATAAATATGGTGTGATTAGGATAAGTTTTTCAGCATGGTAATAAATTAGTCCTACCACGAAAGACAACTACATTATAGGTGGTAATTACAGACTCCATAACCAAATGGATAAGGCACATAGTTTACATATCTCATCACATCACAGGGATCTATTATCCCCATTGGAGCCAATGTTAGTACAATGTCAAATTTCTCAATGGCAATGAGAAATTTTGAGAAATTATAGCCCTGACTTGGATTTTTATTGAGGAAGAGGAGCTACATTAGAGACACTCTGCAAGAAAGATCACTCTAGTAGTGATAAATTTGAAGGACAAAAGGGCCTATGTAGCTAAAAGGGATAAAATGGAGAAAAAGGTGTTTATCGCAGGCTTCGAAAGGGGCCAAAAACATTCACAAATACAATTGTATGCTTGCGGAAGAGCTATATTAGTGATTGAGTGCTAAGACAATGAGTTAAATTTGAAATCCAACGCAAGCTACCGAAGGTGACAAGATCAACGGTCTATAATGCAACACTTATTAGCTTTCCAAATGGATGACTCACAATGCATATTGCATCGTGAACATGCCCACTAGTTAACAATGCTCAACTATGTGAGGGTGGTTTTAATTATGCTACGTGGATGCATTTGATTGGTTTCACATCACTCAGGGCCTTGGGTAAACCATTAGCCTGAGCATGTGATACCACTTCTGGTATCCTGGACAACCACCTTCCCTTACTTCGACACGATGATGAGTGGGACGATGACAGGGCAGACAACTGGACACCTCGACTTACGCTTGGGTATCTACATGGACAAATATGAAAATGACACATGTTTAGGGGTACACTCCTTGGTGCATGTTGATGATGATGAGTCACTCTAGTTGGGAGGCACTTGGCGCAATCGGGTGCCACCTTGCCTTGACAGAGGTGACACATAGGCAGCCACATGGACCAACACCCATCTACCACATGGCCTTTGTACCTTGCTGACATCATCAATGATGTCATACAAATTTTCACACACTCCGTAGATTTCAAATTGTCACCAATATAAAAGTGACACATGCCCACAAATCATTTTAACGGATAAAATCCATATTTAATAGATTTGTTGCATGTTGAAGTCATCGCACAAGTCAAATAACCACCTAATATGGTAGATTGGCCTTGCAGATGATCATCATTATCAATTATCACAATACAAGGTACAACCAACAGATGACTAAAATCATTGGCCACATATTGCACATATTAGCATCTGATCTCAAAGTACAATAGTCGGATGGAGAAATCATTGGCTCTACCAACAGTCTCCCTTGATATGTGTCAAAATCCTATAAGAGAAAGTCAAGGGGAAAGTCACAACCAATCTGCAAGTGTATGAGCCTTGGTGAACATTTCTCTTTGAGTTGAGTGTTATGGAAGGTGATCTGATTGTAGGGGATTTTTCCCCAAGAGAGACCAATTGACCATCATGGTTACTGGCATGCAGGGAACTCCATTTGTTTTCATAAAGGAGAGTAAGGTCTCTCTCTATTCGCATTGATTCAGATGTAGGAGCGGCAAGACATCACGTGGTTCATCCTAAGGCACATACGCACTATCCGAGTAACACAAAGCTAAAACGGACAGCAAAGGCTCCAGAGGCAAGGTCGATGGCACCCCACATCATTTGGTGATTGTGGTTGAGAGGAAACGACTAGACATTCTTCCAACCCACAAATAATGTCACTCCTATGGAAGTCGAAGTTTCCTAGCCCAAAATCTCTATCCTATTGATTATTTTTGAAGGATTCTGACAGGATGAGCTTGGTTGGGTAAAATCATTTACCCTCAAAGACCTATAGTAGACTTTACCTTAGTTAAAAAGTGTTGATTTTTTGTAGCTTCGGGATGTATTCCCACTAGAGGCCAAGGTGCCAGGCATGTGGGAAATTTCGTTGGCACCATTTTTTACTTTTGTTTCAATGAAATCGAACTAGAAATGAGGCTAGGACCTCATGGGAAAGTTGATGGGATTTGTGGGTTTGTGTGGGGGTGCCACACCCACAAAGAGGAGTAAAATACTCTAATTAATTGTTGAGTTTAGGAAGGGCTCCTAAACTCACTCACTGGACTCTTATATAAAGGAGAGATGTCGTTGTGACATTAGATCATCATTGTGGAAGAATGGAGTTGGCATAAGTGAGTATGCACTTGTGTCAAGGAGGATTGGTGATCTCAGCAAAGGTAAAGTTTGCAAGGTGGTGAATTTGGCCCTGAAGCGAGAATCAAAGAAGGTTGCACATGTGGAGTGAATTTTATGTACCATACGTGGTTTGCGGGAGGACGAAGCCTATATATACACAGGTTGCAGAAGGAAAAATCATGTATAGGGTATATGTGGTTTGCAGTGGAGCAAACAACATATGTACACAGGTTGCTAGTAAGGTGAATTGTGTATCTGTTTTTCTAGGTAGGTACAAATCCGTACAAGATGACAGGTGACGTCGGCATATTGTACAGGTGGTTTACAGTAGATTTATGGGTAGAGGATATTTCCAGTATATTGTTGAGGTTTGGTTTTCTTGTTTGTATATTGGAGGACAAGGTTTTCCTCAGATTTGGTGATTTTGAGAGGACTAGTTATGTCCTCAATTTTGGTGACTTTGAGAAGACTAGTTTTGGTCCTCATATTGGGAGAATTGGATAAAGTTACAGAACACAAATTTGTGTCTCATATGTGTTGATGATTCATCTCTAATCTTTTGTGTTTTTGCTGCATATGTTTTCAGTCAATAATTTTCAGTGTAGAATTGTTCAGTGATAACAGCTAGGGTGTTATTATCGGTTCACTAGGAAGCAATTTCTCATATATGAAAATTAGTCACATAAGAGTTGTATGTGAAAATTGACATGGTATCATAGCTTGGGATTTGAAGAGAAGGGGATCATCTTGAGACACTTTGTTGGATACAACTGTCGAAGAGTGGTGTACTTGTTCTTATTTCGGGCAGGTAAAGATGGTGAATACATTGAAGCTTGAGGATAGGTTGGAAGGGGTAACCAACTTCTGGGCTTGGAAGGAGGGTTCTCCTTCTATTGGAAGAGAATAACCTCAAGGAGTATGTTGATGATGTGGTTGTAACTCCTACTGATCCACAGTAGTTGACAGCTCACGAGAAGAGGGAAGTGAAGGCCAAGCGGGTATTTTTAGACTCCGTGAAGGACCACTTGATTCCTCACATTGTCGAGAAAGCAACTGCCAAGGATATGTATGATGCTTTGGTGGGTCTTTACCAAAACAAGAATATTGGAAGGATGCTACACTTGAAGCATGAACTTCAAATTGTCAGGATGACCAGTGAGGACACAATTGTCAGTTATCTCATGAATATTACTCATATCTGAGATCAACTCACAGTTATTGGTGAGATAGTGCAGGATGTCAAGTTGGTGAATATAGCATTGAGAGGTATTCCCAGGTCCTGGGAGCCATTTGTGGAGGGGATCTGTAAATGAGACAATTTTCCAGACTTTGACAAACTATGGACAAATTGCATCCAGGAGGAGACCCAGTTAGTATCCAGGGATGATATGGATGGTGTGGTAAAGAGCAGCAGTGATGAGAACTATGCCCTTGCAACCACACACTAGGAAGGGCAGAAGAGGTTCTCTAGATAGAAGAGGTATGTTAGGGAGAAAGGCTTCTCCTGAGAGAGAAGCATCTCCATAGCTAAGACAGAAGAAGGATCTTAGTAAGATCAAATGTTTTGAGTGTCATGATTTTGGGCATTATGCTTCACATTGTCCTCACAGGAGGGGAAGAGGAAGAAGGCAGTAGGCATCAACAATAGAGGGTTATGAGGTTGCAGATAGGTTCCAACGATAGATATTGTTGGTATTTTCCCTTTCACATATAGTTTTTAGCAGGGAAACATGGTTGGTGGATAGCAGAGCATCTTTCCATATGACAAATGCACGAGATTTGTTTGACACTCTCACAGTGACTGGCTTAGACTTATGTGTGGAGCTTGGTATGGGAGCCAAGAATTCAGTATGAGGATTAGGTACAATATCATTTCGATTAGAGTCAGGAGAAATATTGAGGGTGTCAAATGTGTTATGGGTGCCAGAACTCAGGAGGATAGTCTCAGAGATTGAGAGGAAGGGCTATCATATATTGTTTCGAGATGGACAGGTACTGCTCATGCCCAAACGGTCTAGCTTCATATCAATAATGGTTCTTAGAGTTAGGGAGGGAAACCTATATAGGTTGAGGGGTCATCCTATGAGTTTTATGGCCAATAGGAGTAGAGAGACARATGAGGAGGAGTAGGTGGCTCTACCAATGGTGAGGCAGGMAACCCCACTAGTAGCACAGGTTCAGAGGGAGAAAGTAGCTCCAYKAGTGGTGAGACAGGTGGCCCCACCAGTAGTACCAACTCAGAAGGAGACAGATTTTAGAGGGAGTCATTCCTCARAATCCAGGAGGGAGGAGTAGCCTCACAAGACTGTGTAAAGGACAGTGGACAAGGAGTAGATGGCCCTAGAGGTTGTGCRGACTCAAAGAGATTCAAGTTTTAGAAGGAGCATACAGTCTCAGAGTGAGCCTGATCTTAGGGGGAGTTAGTTGGCTCAAAAGGAGAGATGATCATATAGAGGGAKTCCCCCCCCAAGTTCAGGTGGGATAGAGATGTCTTCCAGGAATGACAAATAGGTGTCATGGGTTGAGGATGCAAGACAGAAGCTTTAGAGGTAGGAGGCTTCTAGTGCATGTGAGACCTCCTTGGAGGATACATTTGTTTCCACAGGTTTTTGTACAGTGACAGAGGAGGCAAAAAGTCTTGAGGACTAGGGAGTAGGATTTTCTTCAGTCACAGAGGGAGCAACTAGTGAGGAAGATTACACAACAGTATTTGCTTAAGTGACCAAGGATGCGACCAATAAAATAGATTTTTCCTCAATGACCAAGGATGCGACCACTTAGACATATTTTCCCTCAATAACCATGGATGTGGCTATTCAGACAGACTGGAAAGAAAGATGTGCTCTAGTGACCATGGATGTAGTCAATTAGACAGACTTGACAACAGGACTTATGCATATGAAAGAGTTCACAGACCCATTTTCCACAATGACAGCGGGACTAACCAGTTTGAACTATTGGAGTACAGATGAGGTGGAAGATCTGGAGCTATATCTACTATGTGTGATAGCAGTGCATCCAGATGTTCGAGGATGAGATACCTCCCTTGCTAAGAGGGACTGTTGATTTTTTGTAGCTTCAGGAAGTATTCCCACTAGAGGTCAAGGTGCAAATCATGTGGGAATTTTCATTGGCACCAATTTTGACTTTCATTTCAGTGAAATCGACATAGAAATGAGGTTAGGACCTCGTGGGCAAGTTGATGGGCTTTGTGGGTTTGTGTGGGGGTGCCACACCCACAAAGAGGACTAAAATACTCTAATTAATTTTTGAGTTTAGGAAGGGCTCCTAAACTCACTGATTGGACTCCTATATAAAGGAGAGATGTCATTGTGACATTATATCATCATTTTGGAAGAATGGAGTTGGCATAAGTGAGTCTACACTTGTGTCAAGGAGGATTGGTGATCTCAGTAAAGGGAAAGTCTGCAAGGTGGAAAATCTATCCCTAAAGAGAAACCGAAGAAGGTCGCACGTGTGGAGCGAATTTTTCGTACCATACATGGTTTGCAGGAGGACGAAGCGCATATATACGTGGGTTGTAGAAAGACAAATCATGTATAGGGTATACGCGGGTTGCTAGTAAGGTGAATCACGTATCTATTTTTCTGGGCAAGTACAGATCCATACAAGGTGACAGGTGATCTCAACAGGTTGTACATGTGGTCTACAACAAATTTGTGGGAAAAGGAGATTTCCAGTATATTGTTGAGGTTTGGTTTTCTTGTTTGTATATTGGAGGACAGGGTTGTCCTCAGATTTGGTGATTTTGAGAGGACCAGTTATGTCCTCAGTTTTAGTGACTTTGAGAGGACTGGTCTTGGTCCTCAGATTTGGAGAATTGAATAAAGTTACAGAATATAAATTTGTGTCTCATACGTGTTGATGATTCATCTCTGATCTTTTGTGTTTCCATTGCATATGTTTTCAGTCAATAATTTTCAATGTAGAATTGTTCAGTGATAAAAGCTAGGGTGTTACTGTTGGTTCACTAGGAAGTAATTTCTCAGATCTAAAAATTAGTCACATAAGAGTTGTATGTGAAAATCGACAAAAAACACATTTTTACTAGATACAGAAGCGGAATCAAGAAGTGGTTTTCTCTGGGAAGAGACTTATAAAAGAGTCATAAGACGCATTATGCATTTTTTATCAACAAATAGATAGAGGAAGAGTATCTTAATCTCAAAGTTCATAGATCGACCCAGCTCCAAGCACAAGGATAGATTATGAAAAGGAAAGCATCATGCTTATACAAATTCAATGACTTCTTGTAGTATCAGTTTGTAAACTCCATTTCTTTTCTCTTCCATTGTATTATCTTCTTGAGATCCATCTCTTCCATTTTGAAATGTACTTTGAAAGATCTATCAATAAAATCTCTCAGCAGCATATTGGCACCGCATGTGTTGTAAATATGTGTGGTTTAATGTTTGAATGAGATTGATTTCATGTTATGACCATTCTTGTTTCATTTCTTGTTTGGGACACTCATATATATGCATAATTTATTATATGTTGAATGTTTCAAATAATGAGTTGTGTGAAGCATATACCCTAAACAAACTCATAATACATATTTTTTTGCACTCCTGAATTCTTTACTACTCAACAAATTTTCTTCACAAGAAGCCTTACAAGATTTATTTGTAATGAATACCTTGTATGTGTATGTTTCTTCCATGCATTCATTCACCCTTTTACCCTAATTGTCTGATATACAGAAGAGACATTGTCCATATATGTTGATTGTTTATCTAATCATCATGTCTATAATGTCATATGATTTGTGAAGAATTATTGAGTATGTTAATGCCTTTGATTGAGCAAGGTAGCTTAAAAACCCAATTCGGTTTTAGCTCCAAGGATCCTTGGCATTGTTCCACTGAAAACTAGGAACATCTAGAGGACTAACACAACCCCAAGCCCCCATAAATAGAGTTCATATAAATGCAAAAGAGTGAGGTYGAAGTGGCCATCCCAACTAGGGTAAAATATATTAAAGTATGAGCTCGATCCCTCRCTATTGGATCACCATTGAAGTTTGAGAATGCTCCACACATGACCATGCACARATGCCATTTAATCAAGTGTAAATGTGAAGTACTCCAAGACATATGGCACCTTTTGTTTCCATAATTTTCCAATGTAAAACTCATTTGCAAGACAAACAATCACATCACCATGTTTTGCCAAATCTATAGTTGGGATGTATGCATTCCTTTATTGATCATTAAGGAAAGGTCAAGACTTTAGGTCTCGACCTTAACCCTATACATATATATATATATATAGTGTAAACGTGAAGTACTCTGAGACATATGGCACCTTTTGTTTCCATAATTTTCCAATGTAAAACTCATTTGCAAGACAAACAATCACATCACCATGTTTTGCCAAATCTATAGTTGGGTTGTATGCATTCCTTTATTGATCATTAAGGAAAGGTCAAGACTTTAGGTCTCTACCTTAACCCTATATGTGTGTGTGTGTGTGTGTGTGTGTGTGTGTGTGTGTGTGTGTGTGTGTATAAGTTAGAAATTACTTATGCCTTGAACTCGTATATCCTTCAGTATATTTGTAGCATAGAACACTTGTGTACATACCATAGTAACCATTTGTTCTGCAAGTATGCAATATTACAATGTAAGAAGAGACAGAGCACCATCAAACCATATCAACCTGTGAACCATTGTTAAGAATACCATGTAACATTTCCAATGCTTATGTATTGGAATTTCACATCTAATTTGTAGTTAGCATGTAACCAATCTGAATGAAATCACAGATGTGTATAACCATCACAATAACAAGCATGTCATAACCATAACATCATCATTAGCATGAAACCATCACAAACATCATCAACATATTAGAAGCAAAGACAAACTTAAATAAGCATGATCAAGGCTCATAATGGATAATATTGTCTTAACCACATCATCCTTATAACTCTAGTGCACATTAGTTGGTGGGCCCATTAGTAGCCTATTTAGGAGATAACTAGTGAGGCAATTAAATCAATGGTGGGGTCAATAAATTCAAGTGGTTAGGGTGGTTTTCCTTTCCAATTTTTCATTAAGCATAAGAACTTGTCACAACATTGTGTTATCATATCTAGGTTTGCTAGAAAAGGGGGAGACTTCCTTGAGTGAGGGGGATGCATACTTATTGATTTCTACCTTGAGAAGAAGGAATGGTGATTGACCTATGATTTGTGGGAGCAATCTGAAACTACTCTAGTTTTGTCTAAGTGGGAAAGAGGAGGTTGAGGTTGTACCTAGCTTGTGGGGGATACTAATGCCCAATATTTATCCTAGCATTGATTGGGGGAAGGACTCCACCACTGGAGGTACCATGGTACCAAGAGAATGAGCATAAGTGTCATTGCATAAGAACTCCACTATTGGAGGTACTATGGTACTAGGAGCATGAGTGGAAGCATTCTTGCACACCACATCCCTGAGATGTATGGGGGTGTTATAAGTTTAGAGGCCTCTGCACCACACAATAGTTGTCTTAGTTATGTTTTTGACCCATTGTTGTGATTTTTTTGGTAGAGTGAGTTGATTTAAGTAGAGCACTTAAGAAGTGTTTCCTTGTATTCTTATTAGGCTTAAGCCTTGATCAAGGGGGCATCATGTAGTTTCAAGTATTGCATTTATTGGGTGGAAAAATTGACCCTTGGGTGTGATTTACTCCACATCGATGGTTTTGCATTGGAGCATTATTTGGCACCAATAATTGGTCTTCTTCAAGGTGTGTAAATTTAGGTATGTCATAAATCCACTACTAATTTATATTGCATTTTCATTATTGAAATATTTTAAATGCCTTGGAGGGAATTTTGATCAAGTAGTAATCCTCCTAGCCAATTCATGTTAGGTTGGGTTGTTACATTTAGTAGCCTAAGAAGCCTCCCATGGTAGATGCAAAAAGTGAGATGAAGTAGGAGATCCTATCAAGATGTTGCTCAAGGAAGTCCTTGAGCAACATAAGAGTGAGATGATAAATCATTTTTCCCATGTCCTTCAATGAATCCCAATGAAGATGGATGCACCTTCGACAATCAGTGACTTTGAAAGTATAATGTCATTAAACATTTAACTTTGACATTCCTTTGTTTGAAAGAACAATAGATGCAAATGCTTTGTAGAAATGGTTAATTCCACTAGAGGGCTATAAATCTCTTTAAAATTTCTCCAATAGTGAGAAGATCACCTTTCACTCCTTAAATACCTTCCCCATATTAAATATTGGTGGGACACTTATTGTGTGCAACATGTCGAAGATGGACCTAAATCATTTTGGATAGAACCCACTTGGGTGGATTTTGTTGATGCCCTCGAGGAGGAATTCTACCTTGTTGGAAACCACGATGACCATTACATGAGATGGATAGCTTTGCGCTAGGATAAAGACTAGGTGGTGCTAGAGTACACTAATTTCTTCCATACCTTGTGTTCAGTTCTATATAGTAGGGACTATGAGCAACACTTGGTTCTAGATTATAGCAATGGCCTACACATGTACATCCAAAAAAAAATACAATTTTTGGAAATCTCTTCACCAAGAGCCACTTACTTGTATGTTGTCAATATCGAGCAAAACTTTCAACAGAAGGGTAAGAGAGAGTTTGGGTCTGTAAATTAGCCACAAAAAAAATTGGTAAAGGTGGCCTAAATAGCAGAAAAAAGGACAGAAAAGGATAACCAACCTTAGGAATACTAGTCCAAGCTACATGCAAAGAAGAAGAATGGGAAGTCGAAGAAAGACATTGGAAAGTGGTGTGATATACACAAAATTCCTTGGCACAACATTGAAAAATGTCACTCGAAACACTCATTGTTGGTTGAGATGAAAGCCTTAGAATTTGATTTTAGCTCAGACGTTGTTTCTAAGATGAATAAGGGAAACCAAATCATCAACACAAAACCCAATGTTACTCACTATTGCAAAGGTCTAACCAAATGAACCAAAATAACTCAAGGAAAGTGAGTGGCTCTTCCACTCATATATATGGGTGAAGGGGATTTCACTATATTTCATTGTTGACAATGATAGGCATAAGAACTTGATCTCAATAGAGGTTGTCAAGAATTTGAATCTATCAATGATGTCTCACTACCATCCATACACCATCAATTGGTTGAGCCACATATGAGACATTCACATCAATTGGCAACGTAGCATACACTATGACATCAAGTCATTCAAAGATGAGGTATTGTTTGATGTTTCCCACTTCAATTTTGTGATGTTCTCTTAGGGAAAGCATAAATGTGGAAGCATCATGTTATATATGAGTCTATGTGTTTCAGTGTCATTGTTACTTTGGAAAATCATCCCTACAATATACCAGAGGTAGTCCTAACTATCATCGGCTCTCTAATCATAGCTAAGTAGTGTAGGGAGGTAATCTCTTAGATTAGGAGTTTTGTCATCTTCATGGTTTATTCAGGAGGCAATAATAAGATCACCATGACCATCGAGGACTCTGCAAGAAATATCTTCACACAATAGAAGCAGGTGCTTAAGATAATAGAAGGATACATATTGTCTTCATGTCATATGGATGGATACCTCTACATGTAATTAATTTGACATTGGGTGCCCCTCTACCTAGCATCCCAATATACAAATGTTCTCTTATGGAGTACAAAGAGATCAAACACCAAATTCAAGAGCTAATACAAAAGGGCCACATTTGACCGAGCACCACACCTTGTGGAAGCCCGATTTTGTTGGTTCAAAAGAAGGATGAGACATGGTGAATATGTATTAATTACAAATCCCCAAACAAAATCATAATCAAGAACTAGTATCCAATCCCCCAAATTCATGATCTTCTAAATCAAGTCAAGGGCACCAAGTTTTTCAATAAGATTGACTTGAAGTCAAACTTTCACCAAGTGTCAATCAAGTAAACTGATGTGTGGAATATAGCCTTCAAGCCTAAAGAAGGTGTCTTCGAGTGGTTGGTCAATACTTTCAACCAAGTGTGAATTGAGCACACTAATTGAACTTGTATACACATTCACTAAATTATGGCAAGGTCTATATCAAAGCATTCAATTAATAAATAACAATCAATTCTTTCAACAACATACACATTTGACATTATATATTGGGTAGAATATCAAATCTAAGGTTCCATTAAATGGATAAATTTATGCATCGGGATATGAACAACGTGGAACTTTATAGCACAACTATCCATCTATCAACCAACTATGATCCATCACCAACTCAATTTTGTTTATATTTTTTTTCCAAGTTACAAAGCCCGATCAACATCAAGGCTTAGAACGGTATACTCTTTTAAGAGATCAACATGTCACGTGGGAGAATTGAACCTAGGTGGGGAGGATAACACTCATTCCTCCCAACCACCCGAGATAAATCCAATTGATGCATCACCAACTCAATTGCAATCTTAGGGAGGTGAATAACTAATATTCTTTAGGAATTTGAAGTGTTATGGTTGTTCATATATGAATTGTATAATTGTAGAAATGTTAAGATGAAGAGACAAAAAAGAATAAAATGATGATCCAATATGATAGTTTCCTTTTGCAATAACAATTAGTTGGTCAATCATCAATCTCAAGTGTTGCGTGAATCTATGGTAAGGCACGCAAAGATAGCATGACAAATATGAGTGCAACTAAACTCCAAAGTAATGCAACTTAGTTGTAGCATTGGACACCACTTATGGGATATAAACACATATATGTCATAATTCCATGTTGCCACTTTTATGTGCAAATAATGATCTACAACCATACTTCAACATCAATCATGGAGTGAAATTTTATGAGTGTAACTCCTTCTCATCTGAAAAACCCTTAGATGCTTATTAATCTTTCAATACATAAAAATCATCTACTTGATCTTCGAAATAAAATGATCGCTTGATTGGATGCGAATTACATGTGAAAAACTTATCTAACCAATTCCACTTTAATGATAAAATGACTTGCAAATAATTGAACTTGAAATGAACAACAATAATCTAATCGCATACACAAGTTGGAAAAATGGAGTTCACCCAAATTGGGCTACCTCTCCTAGTCCACTTCCAATAGAGGCCTTCTTTTATTAATGCTCAAATACTTGTGTTTTACAATGACCTTTTCATATGTTTCCCAAATGCATAAACAAAATGCATCGTTGGATTCCTGGTGAAAAATCGTGCAAAATGAGTATAAAGTTNAGTCCACTTCCAATAGAGGCCTTCTTTTATTAATGCTCAAATACTTGTGTTTTACAATGACCTTTTCATATGTTTCCCAAATGCATAAACAAAATGCATCGTTGGATTCCTGGTGAAAAATCGTGCAAAATGAGTATAAAGTTCTTGAAAATCTGTCAAGGTACCCTTTGGAACGCTTTACGTTGTAGCCTCACAACTTTGGTACCCTCAGGCATGAGCTACGATTATAAACTATGAATTCATTAGAGTCCCCAACCTCGGTCCACGGACCCATTAAATAGGGTGCAAGCCCCTTGACTGTCCTTCGAAACTTACGCTACCCTTTAACTATTATTAGGGTGTAGTTGTAACCATCTAATAGTTAGCAGAAATTTGGTTAACGGAGCTTGTTGAGGTCGTTGGCATAGTTGGAGGGTCGAGGGTTCAAGCCCCACCGACTGTCGTTTTCCATGCATTATATTCGGTGGTTAGAATTATTGTTAGATTTATATATATATATATATATATTAATCCATTGGAATATTCATTAGATATATATGGCATATAATAAAACCATATACTATGATTTAAAACCCATCGCATGTTAAGCTCCCTGTGGATTAAGTGTGATTATATGGTATACATATAGACCAAGATCCAAGGGTCTAGGGCTTAGGTCCTCAGCCCTTTGGCTACCCATTTAAACTTTATTACAACTTTAAATATAATTGCAACCATATGTAGGTTAAGATATAAAGTATGGCACATTGGTAGTGGGGGTTGTGTTAAGTCTTGGGAGGTTATGGAGGTCATGGGTTGGACCCCCATCAACTCCATAATTTTAACATACACTAACCAATATTGGCCAATGGGAGGTCGCCACATGGCGCCTCTCATTGGTTGACCTTGCCACTTGTCATCATAAGAGTGGTCCACTTGTGCACCACTTTTCAACCTGTAATTCATCCACCTGGAGGTATGATCTGCCCAGTCAACTGTCAATAATCATGTGCCACGTGTCACCTCTTTTACTTTTCCCTTTGACTTGTTTGTCAGGTTTGGCTGAAACTTTGACCACTTATAACTTTTGCATACAAACTCTGTTTGACTTGTTGTTTGCGCCTTTAGAAAGCTAAGAACGAGCTCTATGCATTGATGGAATTTTCAAGAAAATTTGGGATGGTCCAATTTTGAGCATTACTAAACCATTATGGACCTCTGTGGAGGTTCCAAATCTTTTTGGACCTCTGTGAGCATTCCTAGATCATTCCTCCCCATTGGAAGACTTTTGGACCACCAAAAGTTTTGATTTACTTGACAACCAAGTGAGGGTAGATTTCCCTCACCCTTCTGATCTCCATCCATTTTTTTTTACTTGGTTTTGTTGGATCATGTTGTCATTGATGCCAATGGTTTGATTGATTGATGTCAATGGATTAAATGATTGATTGATGTCAATGGATTGATTAATAGGCTTGATTGATTGATGATTGATGAACAATGTATATGTATTGTCCTTGATGAGAATGATAGATGTCAAGAGGAAACCAATCGATGAAGATGCATCAATAAGTTACCATTGATATGATGCATAGATGAAGATGGATTAATGAGTTGTCATTGATACATGATGAAGATGGATTATTTGATATATGATGCATAGTTTGTTTGATGTAAATATGACTCATCATTTTCTTGTCATGGTACAAATGGATGAACTCCAAAGTGGTCCCCTTATGGTGAAAGCCCTCACAGGAAGACACTTTGCGGTTGAGTTATGGTTGAGAGAACCCATGTTTGTATGTGGAATAATGAGATGAAGATCAGTGATTTAGTTGGTGAAACTATCCTAGATGGATAGTGCTTGTCATGACATTTCCGGTGGTTTGTGGAATCTCACATAACTCCTCACGGTTTGAGAGTTATGGCCCTACGAAGTTGAAGGACCCCCATATGATTGCTTGAAGCCCCATAAGTTCAAAGAAGTCAAAGTGCCTTAAAAGAAGAAATCATTATTTAAATGATAAAGTAATGGAGAAATTTCTATTTATGGAAAGTGGTTAACCCTAAGATAAGGAAAATAGGTTAAGTGACCTGAAAATGGGTTAAGTGACCTAGAAATGGGTTAAGTGGCCTAAAGGATGAAAGTATAAATAAGATAGCAGTGGTCTCTTGCTAGATATCCTTTTTGTGGATCAATGGAGAGCTTCTTGTGAGATTATATTTTGGAATATTGATGGAGAGATTCTTGTGAGAGCATCTTTGGTGTGGATCTCTTGAGCATGATTGAAGATCTATTCTGAGAAAGAGAGCGTGAGGAGGATCTCATGGACACATCAAAGTTTCGGCAATATCGGAGATCTTGACGAAAAAAGTCTTGAAGCTCCAGAAACCCTAGTTTATGATGTGTACGCAGGCTGCAATGGGCCACGGCGCTTACATACGCAGTCTATATGAGGACAGGGCGTGTACAGTGGATGAAATCATGGAGATTTGTGTTTGAGTTGATGATTGGTTGTTGAAGACTGAAGCAAGTTCCAGATATGGATTCTATGGGCTTAGATCTGTCACTGAGACACTTGTATGGGTACATTATTGTATTGATGGTTACTATTGCGTGTTGTGTTGTGAATGCTTAGGGCATTCTTGGTATGGCTACTGTGATGTGGTTTATGTTGGTTGATGGAGTGAGCAATACTCTTGTGATCCAGTTGTGATATGACTGTTATGGTATACTAGTTGCTTATACATGATTGAGTTAGCATTCATATTGATTGGTTGTGGAGCATGAGTAA
>SNQJ01S0038040.1:115751-134100 GCA_010110895.2 Picea sitchensis | reverse complement strand
ATGTTCTTCTAGAAGGAGGGAGAAGACTATGACAACAACTTGTTCCAGATATACCTCTTGTAGTATCCATGGATTGGAATTTACATGTAAAAGATTGTTCTTCCCAATAAAGCAAGTGAGAAAGAAGCTTATACAACACAAGTGTGGTGAAAAATTTATATGAAAGAGATAGTGTATCAGAATAGTTACTCAGAAGTCCGGGATGATGAATTGCTAATCCATGGCAAACTCTCACGATGACAGAAGAAGTGCTACTTGGATATGTTTCAGTTTGAGCCTTGCCACGATGTCATGAGCTAGCAGGAAACAAAAGTGTTGAATTCAACCCTGATATATTGTAATGATCAGAGGTATATGAAGCCTTCAGAGAAAACCAGTGTTCTGTGACAGACCAAAGTACATTGAGATCAAGCATTACATTCTTTGTGATGAAGTCCAGAAAAGAGAAGGGGTTCTCCAATATATCTCCACAGATGAGAAGATAGCAGATATTTTGGTAAAGCCTTTGTCCAAGATGAAAAAGTTTGCATACTTAAGAAACAAGTTGGGGGCTCGTGGAGACGACTTCCTTATTGAAAAATGAAGAGATTACTCCCAGGTTGGGAGGGAGCACTGATGTGTTATTGATTTATGGATAGTCATTTTTTAGTTCAAAAAATGGTCCAGGATGAGCAATTCCTTTTTAGTTCGGAAAGTGGTTTGAGATTTCTGACGGACAAACATTTTCTAGTTCAGAAAATGGCCCAGATCAGACAATCGTTTTCGTAATGAAAATGGTTCGATAGATTTTTTATGTACCATAGACAACAATTACCCTTGTGGCCAGTGTGGGGGAATGGTCTAGGACAATCATTCTTCTTGGTAGTCACTCTAAGTAGTGGTCAAGTAGAATGGTTCACCTCGTCGGGTAGTCATTCTTTTGAAGTTAAGAGTTTCAAAGAATGGTTTGTTTTGGAGGTTGGTGCAAGACAATCATTTCCATTAGGAAATGATCCAGACAGTCATTCCCTAGGGCAGACTCATTCTATCCAAGTTGCACTATGATTAGTGTCGGAGGAATGGCCTAGTTAGGTGAATGGTCCATGTTCAACAATCAGGGACAGGCATTCCCTAGGGAAGACTCATTCTCTCTAGGTTGCACTATGACTAGTGTTAGAGGAATGACCCAGTTAGGTAATGGTCCAGGCTTAGAAATCAGGGACAGTTATACTTCTATGCCTGAGAAGAATAGTCCAGATAGCCCATGGCTGATGTTTTACATTATGAGGGCAGATGCTCTTCTAGATCTCACAGATGTGAGTGGAAGAATGGCCCAGATGACTCAGTTTATATCATGATATTGTTTTATGCAGGTTGATATCAAATGATATGATTTCTATGGAGACTGTATGTCTTTGGACAATAGATGTATGCTATTGCGGTGGATGTGTTCCACTGGTTGTGACTATGTGTCACCAATTAAGTAGTCGTGTGTTACTTGGTGTGGTTGTATACCACTGGATAGTAGTTGTGTACTACTATGGATAGACACAGTTGTGTTCTATTGAATGACATTGTTTTGATTGCCATGTAGACTATCATTAGTGTTGAAAATGATTATCAACTAGATGGATAGTCAGTGTGTTGATGAACAGACATTCTCCAAACGGAAAATGGTCCAGGACATTTATTCTTCTAGGACATATGTCTGGATTAAAAGAATGGTTATTGTATCACTTTGTGGAGTGAGTGACTTATTGAACATCATGCATGATTACTCATATGGAGTATGGCTTCGAGAGATGATGCAGTTGATGTTATCAGATGATACCGATAGTGATGATGGTGCTTGTGATCTAATCATGAGATAGCTTGTATAGCTATGATGATGCTACCGATTGAATGGTATGTTTGTGCTCAAGACCATTGCCTTCAATAACTCCCTAGCTAGGAGGGAGTGTTGATATTATGGTAACTGCAGGAGGTATTAACCTCCACGTAAAACCTTGACAAGAATAGAATATTTTGGGAAGCAAGAAGAAACCCTAAAGTATTGGACATAACCCTAGAAGACAAATCAACTAAAGGAAATATTTAATATTGAGTTTTTAGCCTCCAGAATGAGAAGTTGGCCCAGAAAGCTAAGGAGGATTAGTATAAATACAGGATGTCAGAGCTCATTTGGACACACACATCTCGCAACTGTAGAAATTTAGTTGTGCGCAAGTCTGGAGAGTAGTTGCAGTTGCAGCTACTGCAACTTGTATTTTTGGTTTTAGTCTTGGACTCTCTCTTGATTATGGTTTGGACTTTCTGCTTGGTATGCTAACTCTAGAGAGTGATACACTACCTTGATTGGTTGTTAGGCCTAGGGTTTGCTTCCAGAATTATTCTCTATCAAGGTTAAGGTGCTCGGGGGTGGCTTCAGCCTATGGTTGGGTGACAATATTGCTATATTGTCTATGGTTAAACAATAACACCTATTATTTCTAACATGGGTATGCTTATAAATTCCCGCTAGAAGTAGCAAACGAGATACAAAGATGAGTGTTGGAGTGCTAGAAACAACATTATATATGCTTTCAACCTATTTGATGGCATTATATGGGAGGAAGAAAGGTGAGTATTGGAGGGCTATAAACAATATCAGAGATACATCCAACATATTTGATGACATTAAGGGCATACTTCTTATTGGCCTTGAACCCTATCATTTTAAGGACATTGAGAATTGGGAATGGTTTGCAAATCTTTTATGATACATATTTAGTATGTCATTAATGCAAGATCAAGGAAGTAGTCACTTTGTTGAACACCTTAACATGGGATTTTGGTTAAGGATTCATATCCACAAGCATAATGTATTGAGCTCTTATGAAGCTCTTCAATGATTGTCATTCACAACTTCATAAAGCAAGGAAAAGTGATTATTTAATCTCAATGTGTTATTTTTGGTGTACAATTACATCTAGATTTTGAATTTTGAAGCCAACATTTTAAAACAAGGAAAAGATACTAACGCTACTAATCTTTTGTGATAAATTAAAAACAATTTTGATTTTACTAATGAGTTTGTTTAAGAGATCACATTTAA
The DNA here is from genome assembly GCA_010110895.2 of Picea sitchensis. Classification (NCBI taxonomy): domain Eukaryota; kingdom Viridiplantae; phylum Streptophyta; class Pinopsida; order Pinales; family Pinaceae; genus Picea; species Picea sitchensis. The sequence goes on along the minus strand of SNQJ01S0038040.1, from coordinate 131,027 downwards.
TTTTTTAATCAATGAATTGAAATTTGAGATATTTTACCATAACATTAACACATTGCAATGAGAAGAAAGAGGACTTGGACGATAGTTGTGATATATTTATAGGTTGTGCTTATGAGCAAGATTTTTTGGGGGGAATACTATGCAAGTAATTCAATATTGTTTTTTTTTGGTTAAGTTGTTGTGTTATGAGGGGTGTATTTATGATATCAAAATCACCTAGGGTTTGTACCTAGATTCATCTACACTCAATAAAGGGTCGTGAATTCAGGTCTATTCTTTAATACAAGTTCAATAATGTTATTGATTTCTACTAGAGCACATCGTCATGAGTTAGCACACTTAAGAATTTATAATTGTACATGTTTTTAGTTTTTGTCATTAAAAAATTGGCACTATTGTTTGAACGACATAATTATTTTACCCATGTATCCAAAAATGAATATTGTTGTTCATATTTCTCTTGTTGAATTTCCTCCTTTTTCTCTTTAAAACCCATGTTCTTCAATGCTAGAGTTTTACCAATATTGAGTCAAGAGTGTCTCCATGAAAGACATATGCATAAGTTTAGATGCTTGCTTAAATTACACATTTCTTCGTTGAAGCAACCTAAATTCTTGTGTGCCTCGATATTCTCTATTTAATTTTAGTGGACAACTAGAATGTGAATAGTTGACAATCCAAATGCAATCTCAATGATTTGATTTGCATGACTTAAAACTTTGCTTACAATCACACCAAAAGGTCCCTTGTGAGTAACTCCATTACTCTGCTCAATGAACCTCAATATATGTGAAATTGTCTAGTAAGCAACCTACTATCTTTTTGCAAAAACTCTACACCATCTCTCCTTACATGCAAGTAGCTAACCCATCTTGTTCATTTCATGAATAGTGACCATACTTCAAATTGGGTGATTTGAGACAAAATAACTTAATTTAATGCCACCTCATAAAGTTATTTTTATTTCGATAGATGCTTCTAGTTAACACGAGCAAGTGACACCATCTAATATGGGATATTACAATGACATAGATATGTCTCGCACGTGACAAAAGCTATCCATGTCTAGGGACATCTATTATGTCAAAGTCACCCAAGACTTGCACCTGGCTCTAATTGCATTTAAATGATTTGTTTTCACACGTGTGTCAACCCATGAGGGGTAAACATGTATTAAGGGGATTCAAACATTGGTGGGGGGGAATAACAACAACCCTGCTTTACTAACCAACCAAGTGTCATGGAGACATTTTTATAAAATGAACATGTGACATCTTAAACCCAAGTCTATTAAGCACTAAGAGGGATACAAAAAACCATGAACAAACTTCTCGATGCTTAAAGAATCCATAATTAAAATGGAACTTATATTAGTTTACTTATTTTTCACACACACACACACACATATATTGGTAAAAGTTCTTTGACTAATGTCAAAGAATTTCTATTCGATGTTTTTTTCACTTTAACCAATGTCAAAAAGGTAAATGTCAATAACAAAACAAAATAAATCATCCAAATAAAAAATAAAAGAACCTAGACATTTAACAATATCCACATTTTCAAGAAACTCCAAATTTATAGCTAGCAATTGCACAAGAAGGTACAAATACATGTTGAAATGAGTCAAAATGTAAAGCAATGCAACATAAGAATATCATGACATTGAGAAGACAATAGTTAATGCATTGAAGCATACATAAACTTAGAGATATGAATGACTAGACACGTGGGTGAACTATTGGTGGACAAGAATTATCCCTGGGGCTTGCCAAGGTCTTAAGCATATAAGCAACATTGGGGGCATTTTGTATTATAATGACAATCATTTTATAAAAAAATGTGCAAATGTAGAGCCTGGAACAAACAATTTCACTAAGTTGATGACAATCAAAGCACTAATGAAGCTGGTGTTGGATTAAGAAATATCACATTTAGATATATGGAGACTCACATATAGTTATAAAATGGTTGAATAATGAACATCAATTTCGGAACTTGGCACTTCATGAATTGGTAGGGCAACTTAAAGAAAAATCCAAATGATTTGAACTAATTAAATTCACCCACATGTATATAACATTGAACACATTGTCAAATATGTTATAAAAGGAGGGTCCTCAACTGACTATTGGACAGATTCATCTGATGCAATGCATCGAATGAACCATCACTGTGTAATGATCCCAAGCCAAAAAAATTTGCTTGGAATCACTAACTAACCATTGATCTGATTATTAATTGTTGTGTATGCAGGGTGGCCTTGACATTTCAGCCTTAGGGTTTATTCAGTTGTTTCAACCACGTGTTATACAAGCATTATTGCAAGCATATGAAGATCATCATCAAGACAAGATATGAACACAAGCAATAACTGAACTTTATTATAAGAAATCAAGCACCTGATACAATGAGAGAAACAGATCCGGAATAGCTTCAGATGGCTTCTATGACATTAATAGAGCTGCATACAAAATGCTCCCGAAGATACAAATCAAGCCTCCCAAAGGCTGCAATAGAAGATGAACGCTCAATCTGCAAACTAGGGTTTAAGACTAACCCCCAAGCAATTAGTACGGCCCTGCTGACTGCCAATACAGTCTGTTGAAGACAATGGATGCCAAGGGTTCGACCCTCCTGAAGCTGAATACCTCCAAATACTGTCAAAATCCTCCCAAAGATAGATCAAGGCAATATAAGCCTTATCCTGAAGTATGGAGCTCAAATGTTGAAGCTTCCTCCTCAAACTGCAGAAACCCTAGACTGGTACAGCCCTCCTTGAACCTTGAGTATGGCCAATAGTACAGCCTAGCTGAATATGGGCTCTGAATCCCCTGAAACTCTCTAGAATGATAGATCGGGTGGCTACAAGCACCTGAGAGACGTCTTAATGTCAGATCTAACCTCTAATCTCCTAGATCTGAGAAATACTGAATCACAAGACGTCCCCTTCTTCCTAAAATTATCCCAACCTGCAACTAGATGATAGGGACATGATAACTCCTCAAGGAAACCCTCAAATTGATGAGCAAGGGCTTGCACACATAACCCTAATGCTGAAAACCTTCCAATCTTCCTCAATATGCTAGATGGAACTATTTTCCCACAAATGTTGTGCCCCTGGAAGAAAACCCCAACTGGTACGGCCCTACTGGTTCAACTGATACGACCCTGCTAGTCCTCCTGGAAAGATGATAGATGTAGAATGGTGTGGGTGGAGTATTTCATCCCCGAGACCAAGCTTGGAACAAGGTGAGTGGAATCTTTCACCATTGAGTTGTTCACTAGGGTTTGTAATATCAAAACCCTCAAAACTATATGCTCAAGAGCATCAACAAGCAATTACCAAAATCCATAATGAATGAGAGGTGTGTCATAGCCTTCTCTTTATACTTTTCTTCTATTTCCTTGTTGAGTTAAGTTAACTCCTAGGGTTAACTCCTAACTCAACCTCCAACGCTTCTATTTCTTCATTGAGTTATCTTTTAACTCCTTTTACCTTTTTATTAAGTCAACTTAATAATATAACCTTAGTTTGGTTGACTTTTCCCCTTAGTGTGAGACTATGGCCTAGTGGGGATGCCTAGGCCACTAAGTCTTCTCAAACTTCTTCATCAAGAGGTGGGGGACATTACAATCTCCCCTGCTAAAAATTGCTTTCCCTCAAGCAATTCCAAACCTGTTTTCCGTACCACTTGTTCATTCTCCCATGTGGCATCCTCAATGGGTAGATCCTTCCATCTGATCAGGTACTCTTTGATGCTTCTTTTCCTGAGCCTCTTCTCCCGAACCTCTAGTATCTCTTCCGGAATCAAAACCAGTTGCCCCTCCTCGTCCATGGGAGGTAGTACCTCAATAGGTGTGATGTGTTGGTCGATGGCCCTCTTCAGGCAAGACACATGGAAGACATTGTGTATCCTGCTGCCCCGTGGAAGCTCCAGCTCATAAGCTACGACCCCTATCTTCCTGTTGATCCTGTAGGGCCCAAAGAAACGTGGTTGTAGCTTCTATGCTTCGCTTCTTTTTATAGAAGCTTGCATATATGGTTGGAGCCTTAGGTAGAGTAAGTCACCAACCTCAAAAGTACGATCAACCCTATGCTTGTCTACTTGGACCTTCTACTTGTTTTGTGCTCTCTGTAGATGATCCTTCAACTCTCTAAGGATGTCTTGGCTATGTTGTACGCAATCTTGTACCATTGGTGCCCTGTTGTCACCAAAAGCAATCTCTACAAAAGATAGTGGGTCATAGCTGTATAAGGCCCTGAATGGTGTCATGCCTATGGACACATGCTTGGTGGTGTTGTAGCAGTACTCTCCCAAGTGCAACCATCTGAACCACGCTTTCTGCGGCCCTGCTACATAATTCCCGAGGTAGACTTCTACCCACTTGTTGGCTATCTCAGTATGTCCATCCGTATGCTGGTGATAGCTGGTACTAGGGGTCAAGGTTGTACCAACCAATCTGAACAACTCCTGCCAAAATGTACTCATGAACCTGATGTCCCTGTCACTGACAATGGTCTTGGGTAGGTCGTGCAACCTGAAAATCTCCCTGAAAAACAATTCGGCCACCTGTGTTGCACTGAAGTCTGTGGCTATGGAGAAGAAGTGTGCAAACTTCGTCAACCTATCCACCACTACAAAAATGCAGTCCTTCCCTTGCGCCCTTGGCAACCCGGTGATGAAATCCATGGATATGCTTTCCCACTTGTGCTCTGGAATGGGTAAGGGTTGCAGTAGTCCTACTGGGTGAGTGTGCTCATCTTTGTTTTCCTAGCATGTAGTACACTCCTTGACATGCTTTATTACATCCTCCTTGAGTCCCTTCCATGAGAACCTCTCTCTCACCTGCCTGTACGTCTTACTAATCCCTTGATGCCCTGCCATTGGTAAGTCATGACATGCTTGCAACACCTTGGCCTTGAAGGATGATCCAGGAACCAAAAAGATTCAACCCTTGTAATAGATGAGGTCCTTAATAATCCTGAAGTTATCATCCTATACTTGTTCGTTCAATAGCTGACAAGCGAACTGATCCTTTGCATACTCCATCACCAAGTGATCCTTCCAGTCAACTGATACACCTGTCATGGAAAAAATGGATGGCCTCCTGGACAATGCATCAACCACCATGTTGTTCTTCCCTTTGACAAATTCAATGTCAAAGTCATAGCCCTGTATTCTGCTTACCCATTTCTGTTGCCTTTCATTTAAGTCCTTCTACTCCAATAGGTATTTAAGACTGCTATGATCTGATTTGACCACAAACTGTGCACCTACCAAATATTGTCGGAATTTGGCTAGTGTGTGCATGATATCCAACATTTCTTTGTCATAAATGTTGTAGAGTAGCTCATGACCCCTGAGTTTTCAACGCTCATAGGCAAGAGGGTGCCTATTCTACATCAGTACGACCCCTATGCCTTCTCCTGATGCATCACACTCCAAGGTGAAAGGTAGGCCGAAATCTAGAAGAGCTAGTACTGGGCACATCCTCATCACCTTTTTCATTTTATCCATCGTAATTTGAGATTCTTCACTCCATTTGAAGGCTCCCTTCTTCGTCAAATCGATCAAGGGTGCACACAATGAAGAAAACCCTTTGACAAATTTCCTATAGTAAGTGTACATGCCTAGAAATCCCCTTAGCTCTGTGAGTGTCTTAGGGGTAGGCCACTCCATAATGGATTTTATTTTCTCTTGATGCACCTGTACCCCCTTTGCTTCGATGATGTGTCCCAAGTAAAGAACTTCTATCATTCCAAACTCACATTTGGACTCCTTAGCGTACAGTGATTGTTCCTCCAGTATAGACAAAATCTGGTCCACATGCCGAAGGTGTTCTTCCCACGTCTTGTTGTAAATGAGCAAGTCATCAAAAAATACTAACAAGTGCTTCCTCAGCTGTTTGTTGAACACATGGTTCATGCAAGATTGGAACGTAGCTGGGGCATTGGTTAACCCGAAGGGCATCACCAAGAACTCATAATGGTCGTAATGACACCTGAAAGTTGTTTTTGAAATGTCCTCCTCCCTCATCTTGATTTGATGGTAGCCAGAACGAAGGTAAATCTTGGTGAAATAGACAGCTCCATGTAGTTCGTCTAGCAATTCATTAATCCTAGGTATAGGGTACCTGTTTTTTATTGTCTTTTTATTCAAGGCCTGGAAGTCAAGGCACATCCGCATCGTCCCATCTTTCTTCTTGACCAGCACTACTGAAGAAGAAAAAGGGCTAGAGCTCGGCCTGATGTGTCCCATGTCCAAAAGTTCTTTGATGGCTTTCTCTATCTCTTCTTTATACTTCTTTGGATGCCTATATGGTGTGGTGATTACTAACTTAGCCCCTGCCTCCATCTCAATGATATGCTCAAACCCCCTGTCTGGTGGCGCCCCTAGAGGAATCGGTCCAAACACTTTGTGGTGCTTATCAAGGATCTCTTGGATATCTGGGGTGTGGTGAACCTTACCCTACTCATCCACACGTGCCAAAATCCTACATTCAGCTGCATATACAATCTCCTCTCTCCTGAAGATGGCTTCCATCCTCTTGGCTGTAACTATCTTGGCATAATTATATGTCATGCCTCTGAGCACTACCTTTCGTCCACCCTCTTCTGTAAACGACATCTCCATGGTCTTGTAATTGGTGGTGATAGGCCCCAATGTGCTGAGTCACTGAACTCTAAGGATGATGTTAGTGTCCAGAAGGTCCATCACATACATGTCATGTACTAACTCATACCTGGAATGTACTAGTCACAAGGCATAGTGCTTCCACCTGCTACCTCCACCTTGAACTCTTCAAATCCTACCGTGGGTATATACCTCCTCTTCAACAGTGCTGAGTCAATGAAGTTGTGAGAGGCTCCCCCATCAATCAACACTAATACCTTCTGCCCCTGGAAGACTCCTCTCATCCTGAAGGTGTTGAATTTGGGTACCCCGCTGATAGATGCCAAGGTGGCTTTCCCCTCAGCCATACTGTCATGTTCTGTGATCACCTCTTTTGTTGTATCTGTGGCTTCGACCTCCATGTTCTGAAGTTGGTCGTAATTTTCCTCCTCCTCATTGTCTGAGTTCACCTCTATGTAGTGCACTTGGCCACGACCCATGCACTTGTATGATGGGTTCCATGGTTCCTTGCACGTGAAACAGATTTGCTTTCTTCTCAGTTCCCTCCTGGTGTTATCATCCATTCTGCCACGACCCCTATCAAACCCCCTTGGGTCACGTCCCCCCTGGTTCATTGGAGGTCTCTGGTCTCTTCCTCCAGTGTTAAGAGGTGGCCTAGGTACAAACTTTGGTTTGGCAGCTGGTCCTAGGTCCTTTGTCCTCCAAATAGCATCATGTAGGTTGGTAGGCTTAAAAGCCTTTACCCAACCCTTCAAGGGTTCCATCAACCCCTTAATGAAGAGCATCATCAGCCTGGTTGGTGATATATCCTGCACCATGACTGCTAGCCTCTGAAATTCCTCAATGTATGCCTCGACTGCCCCTATTTTCTTGAGTTGTGTGAGCTCCCGGAAAGGTAGTTCAGGATCCCCCTGATCAAATATGTCAATGAGTCTTTGGGTGAATTCTATGTAGGTCACTATCTGGTTGTGGCCTAGGGTGGAGAGTCCATGATACCACTAGTCATGAGCCTTGCCATCCAAATACATAGTGACAAATTTTATGGCCTCCATCTCCCTCATGGGATTAAGCTGCAAATCAATGTCTAGTTTTTGTACCCATGCCTGGGTTGTCATCTTGACCGTACCATCAAAGTATGGAATTTCTATCTTCCCTGCTCTTCATTCAAACTCAAAACTGCTCTTATGGTTCGGCCTGGGCTTGTTTCTGAACTTGAGTTGGCAATATTGATCCAGGGACATCTGCCTTTAAATGATCATATCCAAGCCATAGTACTCCCTAGTACACTGTGCCATCTGCTCAACAAAGTCATCCACCTGCTCTTGTTCTATTTGTTCATCTATGAATGTGGGCAAGTACGGTCTAGGGTTAGTCCTCCTCCCCATCTTTCCATGTGACGTACCCCCTCCATGGCTTCCTTCGGACCTGGGAGCCTTTTCCAGATTATACCTGACTTCCCCATGGGATCCACCAACCTCTTTGTTTCCATATGTCTCAGGGTCTTTCCCCTGATGAGTCATCTTCATCAATATATCGATTATCCGAGTCTGGTTCTCATCAATCTTCCTTAGATTCCCATCTACCTTCTTCAAGGTCTCAGTGATTTCGACTTGTCCCCTTCGGTTTGTCTCCTGGATTTCCTGTAAATGGTGGACCAGGTTACATTCTATAAGGTTTATGGTTTGATGGAATTTGTTGAATTCGGTTGCCAAGAAAGCCAAGCCTTGTGGATCACGGTCATCTCCTGATCCCTCCATTTCGGCTTCTGTTTCACTATCCAACTTCTTCCTTCTGCCCATAAAGATACCACTGTACCTCTTCATGCACTAATCCTCACAGGTTTGGAGGATCAAAGCTCTGATACCACTGTAATGATCCCAAGCCAAATTTTTTTGCTTGGAATCACTAAGTAACCACTGATTTGATTATTAATTGTTATGTATGTAGGGTGGACTTGACATTTCGGCCTTAGGGTTTATTCAGTTGTTTCATCCATGTGTTATACAAGCATTATTGCAAACATATGAAGATCATCATCAAGACAAGATATGAACACAAGCAATAACCGAACTTTATTATAAGAAATCAAGCACYTGATACAATGAGAGAAGCAGATCTGGAATAACTTTAGATGGCTTCTATGAAAATAATAGAGTTGCATACAAAATGCTCCCRAAGATACAAATCAAGCCTCCCGAAGGCTGCAATAGAAKATGAACGCTCAATCTGCAAACTAAGGTTTAAGCCTAACCCCCAAGCAACTGGTACGGCCCTGTTGACTGCTAGTACAGCCTGTTGAAGACAATGGATGACAAGGGTTCGACCCTCCTGAAGTTGAATACCTCCAAATGTTGTCAAACTCCTCCCAAAGATAGATCAAGGCAATATAAGCCTTCTCCTGAAGTATGGAGCTCAAATGCTGAAGCTTCCTCCTCAAACTGCAGAAACCCTAGACTGGTACGACCCTCCTGAAACCCTGAGTATGGCCAATAGTATGACCTGGCTGAATATGGGCTCTGAATCCCCTAGAACTCTCTAGAATGATAGATCAGGTGGCCACAAGCACCTGAGAGAAGTTTCAATGTCAAATCTAACCTCTAGCTTCCTAGATCTGAGAAATATTGAATCACAAGACATCCCCTTCTTCCTGAAATCATCCCAACTTGCAACTAGATGATAGGGACGTGACAACTCCTCAAGGAAACCCTCAAACTGATGAGCAAGGGCTTGCAAGCAAAACCCTAATGTTGAAAACCTTCCAATCTTCCTCAAGATGTTGGATCGAACTCTTTTCCCACAAATGGTGCGCCCCTGCAAGAAAACCCTAGCTGGTACGGCCCTGCTGGTTCAACTGATACGGTCCTGCTAGTCCTCCTAGAAAGATGATAGATGTAGAATGGTGTGGGTGGAGTATTTCATCCCCGAGACCAAGCTTGGAACAAGGTGAGTGGAATCTTTCACCACTGAGTTGTTCACTAGGGTTTGTAATATCAAAACCCTCAAAATTATATGCTCAAGAGCATCAACAAGCAATTACCAAAATTCATAATGAATGAGAGGTGCGCCCTAGCCTTCTCTTTATACTTTTCTTCTATTTCCCTGTTGAGTTAAGTTAACCCCTAAGGTTAACTCCTAACTCAACCTCCAGCGCTTCTATTTCTTCATTGAGTTATCTTTTAACTCCTTTTACCCTTTTATTAAGTCAACTTGAGAATATAACCTTAGTTTGGTTTACTTTTCCCCTTAATGTGAGACTATGGCCTAGTGGGGATGCCTAGGCCACTAAGTCTTCTCAAATTTCTTCATCAAGAGGTGGGGAACATTACACACTGAATCAAGGATGTCAATATACACTTTTTTTTCCAAGTATCATTTTAATTCTAGTTTGATGTTAGGTAGACCAAATTAGAAGTTTAGTATGTTTGGAATATATTTTTATGGATGACTGCAAAAGACTGTAACAAATTTGGATATAGATTTTTTATTCCTCGGTACTATAAGTTTCTTTTTTGAAATCTCATTTTGGTGAGTTAGTGATATAATAAACAAGTAAATGATCAAGGATTGTTGATATGGTCGATCTCCTCCTTATTTTCTAATGTGCCAGGTGCACCTTTATAATGTGTATTTCATTCTATTCCATAATAAAATATATGTTTTTCTCTTTGAAGAAAAAAACTTAGAGATATGAAGTTTGTAAGTATTTAATGAGTTAGTTTATGCTTTTAAAAACATCCATTCCAATCATTCTTTCTTGATTTGTGTAATCAATGGGATATATATGGTTTATTGACAAATTATGATGAGCAAGATGTATTCGTGTTTTACTACTTATTATATGACACCCTGTGTATTTTTATAAATGTGATAGGAGGTACCTTTCCTCACGATGTCATCTAATGAACAAAAGGCATTGGAACTTATAGCTCAAATAATATCAATCAACTTGGAATGCATTCTAAAATAGTGTACCAAATGAAGGTTGGAGAAGGAGAGTCGAGTCAAGTTTGATGTTAGGCTCAAACCTGATCATTACATCTATTGACCTACTTTGAAACAATTGGTCATAAAAAAATTATATTGTTACATAACATCAACCTTATCTTTAGAACAATTAATAATATACATGCCAAAGATTCATTGGGATGTTGGCAACAACAACTCCAAGATTCATTGGGATGTTGGCAACAACAACTCCATTTCTTTTAACGAGTCTTCGAAATTTCAAGGGAGGGATCAATAATGGAGGTTGTGAGGGAGGGAGTCATAAGACATACACTCTAACACTCAATCATATTGTTAAACCCTAATATTGGCTCATTACCCCTTAATTGGGGCATATTACATTAGTAATGTTATTTTATTTATGTCGGCTTTATTCCATTAGTTGTAATTATACCTCCTCGTCTCCTATATATACCAAGGAGACATTTTCATTTGGAATCATCTTGTACTTGAACATTTATGTGGGGTAAAAGGAGGTTGCCCCCTCGAAAAGGCTTATTATCTAAAATTATCTATTTGTCAAGGCGTTGAGTACTTATTTTGAGGTTTTTCTATGCTATATTGATATTTGGTTCTTAACATATGGTATCAGAGCTCAAGGTCTTGGGGTTTTGTTGCTACATCTGAGACACCTTGGCATTTTTGCTATAACTTTTTTTTCTACAATGTTTTAGAAGGAACGGCTTGGAGGATATTTAGTAGATGGATCAAGGTACGTTGGGTTAAAATTTTAGCTCCTGAGGCATTATACTTTCGGAGATACAGCCTGTGCAAGATAGAGTTTTGGAATCATCCTGAACTGAGTCATTGCGGAATTTTCGCTATAAATTTTTTTATGTAACGTTTTAGACCCTGAACTCCGGAGGCTATTCATAGAAATTAGTAAGGTATATGTGGTAAAAAGTTCAGCTTCTGGGTCATCTTACATTTGTAGATACACCCTATGGAAGATAGGGTATTTGACTAGTCTCAAGAAGGTGTTCCAGGTAAAACAATCACTTCTTCCTAGAGTATCCAAATTGAGTGAGACTGGTTTCATTGGATAGTGGACAGTCTGTAGTATTTCTAGTACGAGTTTCAGAATTTTATATCAATTATTTTGTGCGGGGCATGCTATACAAGTGAGATCTCCTAGAAAGGCCAAAAATCAACAAGTTGTGGGGAAGTTATCGTAAATTCCACTTGGCACATACAATTTTGATCAGACCTGTGGCATTGCAGAGAAGAAATATCAGAGAACTACATAAAATAATTTTTCATACCCAGAAGGGCCGAAACTTGGGAGATAAAACATAAGAAATATTGTCTAGCAGAACCACCTCAAAATCAAGGTTCAAAAGAGATACTTGGCCAACATGCCACTCAAAAAGGGAACTTCTACACCAAATAAGCCTCCAGACAATCGTACTTGGACTCTTGATGAAGGTGAAGAAATGTGTAGGGACATAAATGATTTACAAAAGATGAACTACAAGAGATGGAAGCTAAGTTGGAGGCAAAGATGGATGGTTTAAAAGAGGAGATCATGGAAGTATTGAAAAATTTCGTAACTGAGAAGACACCTGAAAGTGAAAATGCATCCCATGAAATTCATGATAAGGACACAAGGAAGGTGAATCAAGAATGGAGAAACTCCAACTTTGGGTTGAAGACCAACCACGTTCCTAAGATCGATATGAGGAAGTTTGATGGCAAGGACCCAATCACACAGATACTTCAGATAGAGCAATTCTTTGATCTACATAATGTGCCACATACACAAAAGTTACGAATTGCTTCTTTATATTTAGAACCCAATCAATTTGTATGGCATCGATGGCNGTTAACCTTACATTTATTGCCTTATTGTTTTACATTAAAGTTATTGCTTCATTGTTTCACATTAAAGTTATAAAGTTGACATGATTGAAAAGTCAAATCAATGAATTGAACTTTTATAATGCTTTTTATCTCATTCAAATTAAATTTTAAAATTTATTTTCCTTTTACCTTAATAAAAAATAAACATTTCACGCACATGGGTACACATTTTTAAAACATTCAAAATATCACTCAGGTCCTTCAAATGATTTTCCATTCTCTTAATATCAACGTTAGCAATAGTAATGTATTGATGCTAGCTGGATGTTACATCAATGTTAGCAATAGTAATATAACATTGATTAATCGACATCTAATTTTTTCACAAATATTTCTATGTGTTTTTCCATCTCTTACATGCCATACATCTCTTTGTATTGTAGCTGATATGGACAATGTAGAAGGTGTGTTGGATGCACTCCCTAATGATTCGTCTTGAGTGGAGCAAAAACATGGACCATTATTTGAGATCAAATAATTTGGCATGACTTCTATAAAGACTTCAGATTACACATAGGACTTGAGATTACACATAGGTTGTCATTCTATCATATGATCCATAAAAAATGTGAAATGAGTGTGATATTTCAACTCAACATTTCTAATCTTTTCTCTAGGGATCAAAGTAACATAGAAAGTTAGTTTCTACGTTAGGGTTAGAACTGTAGTCAATATTATTATATTAGTTATATTTATATTAGCTTAAAGTGTGGGATGCATTGTGTACTCTTTATTATGTATTTATAAATCAAAGATATTCATTTGAATAATCATCTCATATTATACATGGTTTCACTCATTCACTCCATGAAAAGATGATTAAAATAGGTTACAAAACAAGTTTAAGAAACTCAACTTGTCATTGGGTAGGGTACTAGTAAAAAAAATTGTTACTGAGAAGAACCCAATTGAAGTTATAGAGAGTTGGTGGAAAAATCAAAGTAGTTTTTGGAAGCACCCATGTAGTGCTTACCTCACCATTCACTTCTAGTAGTGCATAGCAAACAAAATCATGTTGCTAAGCACGCTACAAGCTCTATGCAAAGAAGAATTATGAGCACCTTTAAGAATATTACATTGATGGTTAAGTGATGGAAACTTCATTCATGACAAGTGAATATTTATCTAAATCTAGAAGTTTTGATACTCCACCGCTGTATTTCAAACATTAATTCATTTTCTTATGCATTGTTCAATTCATCTCATGCGTGCAATGCATGCTCTAGGAGTATGGGTCTCGTGTTTGTTTTTGTGTTATTTTAATTTGGTGCCTCATGGTTGTTGTTTTGTTTATGTTATGTATTGATACTCTAACATTTGATTAAGGAATAAAATTTTGATTCATTTTCTCGTAGGGTCATGAGCCTTGCGTTTTATTTATTTATTATTATTATTTTTTAATTTGGTGCCTCATGGCTACCACTTTCTCTTTGTCATGGATGGAAGTTCTAGTGTTTGTTTGAGGAAGAAGATAGAGTTGAATATTCTAACATTTGATGTCAAGAAGAAAGTAGAGTTGAATATTCTAACATTTGATCTCAAGAAAAAAGTAGAGTTGAATATTCTAACATTTTATCTCAAGAAGAAGATAGTGTTTTGTTCTACATGCATCCCCTATAAGTGTTCTACATACAGTGGATGCCCTATATATTATTAATGAATTTTTTCTAGAAGCAGTGATTGAAAGTGGTAAACATCTCTTCTTGACTCATACAAGTTTCATGTTCCATGTCGATTCTAAGACACACTAGAGAAATCATAAGAGCTCAAGATATCTATCTAAAAAGGGAGGAGATAAATCTTGTATGGGTCAAGAAAGAGGGCTAACCACCTTTAACCACCACTTATGGGAATTTTCATGGAGAATCTATTGGGCATTCTTTGTATGCAAAACATTTATTAGGAATACATGCAAACAAGGACACTATCTTCTTCCTAAGATAAAACACCAGAATTCCCAAAACTATGTTCTTCCTCAGTCAAATGTTAGAATATTCATCCATATTATAGATAAAGTGATAACCATGAGACACCAAAATTAACAAAGAAATAAAACAAACACAAGGCCCATGACTTCGGGGACATGGATCGCACATATGACAAAATGAACAAATGTTTTATTCCTCAATCAAATGATAGAATCTCCAACCACAATATAGAGAAAGCAACAGTCATGATACACCAAGTTAAAAATGCAAAAACCAAACGCAAGGCCCAAACCAAATGCAAGGCCCATGACTTCTAGAGTGATCTTTGTTGAAATATTGTAACTGCGAAGAATATTCTTATTATTATTGATATATTATTCATAGGATCAATCCCCATTGTGGATTGATCATGTCAGTTATTGTAATAGGACCAAATCCCCTTTTGCGGATTGGTCAACAGACAATTATAATAGGCAGAATAAGAAGTCGACCCCAATAGTTAATAAGAAGACCTAGAAATATAATAAAGGTGGGTTTACCTAACCAGTTGGAGAAGTCGGCCCTACCAGTGAAGAGACACTTCACACGTGCCAGACTTGTATAAATAAAGGAGGCTAGCGCCTCACTTGGATATAACTCACTTGCTCAGTTTCAGAGACAAGTTGATCTGTTACCGGCAAAGGAGAGAGAAAGTGGCGCATATCTTGGAGAGGAATTTCTGTTTTAGCATAGAGATCTCTTGGTATTGTATTGGCTATCTATATTAAGGAAGTTTTGATGGGTTTTCTTCCCTTAGAGGTTTTCCCAGGATAAATGTTGTGTCTCTTGTGATTGTGTATTTCTCA
>SNQJ01S0038040.1:100170-114337 GCA_010110895.2 Picea sitchensis | reverse complement strand
GAGGAATAGATCCATTTCAAAGTATCTCATTAAATGGAGGAAACTACCGGCTGAAGATTCCACTTGGGAAGATGAGTCTTTTATATAGAAGCATCCAAAGTTACTCAAGCATTGCAGACAACACTTGTCTCAAGGGGAGGGGCATGTTAAGCCCTAATATTGGCTTATTACCCCTTAATTGGGGCATATTACATTAGTAATGTTATTTTATTTATGTCGGCTTTATTCCATTAGTTGTAATTATACCTCCTAGTCTCCTATATATACCAAGGAGACATTTTCATTTGGAATCATCTTGTACTTGAACATTTATGTGGGGTACAAGGAGGTTGCCCCCTCGAAGAGGCTTATTATCTGAAATCATCTATTTTTCAAGGCGTTGAGTACTTATTCTGAGTTTTTTCTATGCTATATTGATATTTGGTTCTTAACACATATTGTGGCATGTTATTCATTGTCTAGTGTTTGTTGATTGTGACATTCTATCCATTATGGTTTTGGTATGTGCTGCATACACTACACTATGACCAAGTTTTGTTTTGGCCAATAATCCCAAACCCTACGTAATAGACTGAACTTGAGCACATGTGTTAAAACGAAACTTGTTCAGTGAATCGACAATATCTTTCAATGCAATCTTGTCCTGTGCACCTTCTAAAGAATGTAAAGCTAACCGACAATATATTTACATGACATCTTGTTATATGTAGCTTTGAGGCATGCAACCAGGAAGAAGCATCAAGGAAGGGATGGGACTAGCTAGCCTCCATGTTAGAATGCATCCATTGGGGAAGGAGAGATGGAATGAATTTGATTAGGTAAGCCTTCCCCAATAGCCCGCCCATCCATTACTTGTATGATATTTTATGATGATTAACCCTTCATTTTACTATTTAGGTTTTGTTTTAATATGTAGGCCAATGTGCATGGCTCTTTATGTCATCTTTGCTTTTGATGAAAGAATTAGTCACTTTTGTCTTAACACAAAGTATACTTATTGGTTGGCAAGTAAACCATAGGGTGAGGCATGATGGTATACCCATACTCATATAAATTGTGATGGTCTACAATAATTAATGAAGGATAATGGTTGTAAATTGGAATCTCTCCTCTCCCATCTTCACAATTTATCATCAAGATGTTTACATGGCACACAAATAATTAGTTTAGTAGTTGTTGCAATGAGCACTGTATTTCCTGTCCTCAAATGGTGTTGGAAAAACTGCTTCCAGAGTTGTGAAGAGTGCTCCACCTATAGCATGGAAAGGCCCCACCTAATGACATGGATATCCACATTTCCAAGTGCTAGATGTCATGCATCAATTGTGGATTATACTCTTGTGAATGTAAACATGTGAAGATCAAATTGAGATACACTATCATAATTCCAATAAGGTTGGTTGCATGTTTGGATTTAGATTTAGATTGAGGGGGATACAATTTCT
The DNA here is from genome assembly GCA_010110895.2 of Picea sitchensis. Taxonomy (NCBI): domain Eukaryota; kingdom Viridiplantae; phylum Streptophyta; class Pinopsida; order Pinales; family Pinaceae; genus Picea; species Picea sitchensis. The sequence goes on along the minus strand of SNQJ01S0038040.1, from coordinate 112,892 downwards.
CGGTGGATAGTTTTTTTGAGATAGTGGGTACCTTCAAACCTTTGCCTTCAACATTGATGGTTTGTAACTTTTGGTGGTTGATGATCATTCCTTTTTGGCATAAGCAACTAACACCAATCACGGTTTGCTATGCTCATTATAAAAGTGACTTTGTTGGTTGAAGTAGGTACTCGACTGGATGGAGGAGACATTGTGGTGTTGTAGGTATCAAATTTACTAGAATATGCATTGACATCGAAGGAAGGAAAATTAATCAACAAATAAGCAACAATAGTTTTTCCCACCAAAATGAGACATAATCCCTGTAAAAACTATTGCTTTAAAGAAATCCATTTAATTTAATACATGCGCAATGCAAATTGTATATGATGCAACACGAAGTAAAATCACAACTTGGAAGCCTACATAAAAAAGTTTGCAAGAATTATGACTCAACATAGGATTAAATCATGAAACACATGATTACAAATACCAAACACAATTTTAACATAGAGCGGCTCTCTAATATAATGACAAAGAGTACACAACCAAAACTAAAAAAGTACACAATTTTAACATAGAGCGGCTCTCTAATATAATGACAAAGAGTACACAACCAAAACTAAAAAAGTTTGCAAGAATTATGACTCAACAAAAGATTAAATCAAGAAACACATGATTACAAATACCAAACACAATTTTGACATAGAACGGCTCTCTAATATGATGACAAAGAGTAAACAACCAAAACTAAATGATAGAGTGGAGATTAACTAAATGATGAATGTGAATGATAACAATGTCAGATTTTCATTAAATTAGTGAACAAATCTTATGAATCCCTTTCTCACAACATAAACGCCTTGGACACAATAAAAAACAAACACCAATTTCGACATATTACTGGAAAAAGAAGATCCGACAACAATCCGAACCGAGAACGATTTAGTATATAAAATCACCATCATTAACGCATGTGGTGAATATTTGCACATTCACGCTTTTAAGAAAAACAGGGCAAAGTTTAGATTCCAAAAGTTTGCCAAAGCCTCTCGGGCTAGACTGACCGGAGGTTTAATTGTTGTGTTTGAAGTCGAAAGCCGCGAGAGCCTGGACGGTACAATTCAGCACTTTGGGCGCACCAACCGCTTCTCCATTTCATCAATCATGTGAGTAATCGTATCAGATTATAAACAATATCGGCAGTCGCGTGTCCTTTAACCATCCGCTTTTATGAAATTTTCCTTTTGGCTCTATCTGGTTCATTCGTCCTCCGAAGCTTTTTTAATTATTCTCATTTTTATTTGGTTTGTATAATAAGCGGGCAGCAACTCTTTTTCTTTAACGGTGATTTAAGTGTTTGAATTAATCCCGGTCACAAGTGTAAACCAATTTGGTAGGAACACGAGTGCCCTAATACAAAGCACCTTTGTCGATTAGAATCCTAGGTTGCAGAATTTTTAAAGTCATATGGATCGGCCAATGGGGACGGTTGGTTCATTGGTGAGTGTGATAGATTATTCCGGTTGTGAAGGTTTGTCCTACTAGAATGATATGGGTTTCAAAGGGATGACTCTGGGTGACATAGGATTTCCGAATGTTCACTCTATGCGGTGCAACTCTAAGGGCGTTTTATGAAGCCCTTTCAAAAATAGGTCGATTTTAGTTAGTGTTTAATGTTAAAAATAGGTCAACACAGTATAGATCCATCTTAATTTTGAATCTTTTAAGCAGTGGGATGGTTGCACTTTGGCTTTTTTTTATCTCTAGGTGCTTAATAGATTCAGGACTATAAGATGTCTAGGTGCTTAATAGATTCAGGACTATAAGATGGATCTATGCTAGTCTACATTACCAACAGCATTAAGGTATGCTTTGCGGGGCTTGGACTTGAAGCATTAAGATATGCATTGCGGGGCTTGGACTCGAACCTATTTCATAAGAGCTGATTACCTAACCTGAGCTGGAATCATGTCGCAGTGAGAAATGTCTCCTAATCTAAGAAACAGGACATGTTCTCCAGGGCCTGTGTGTCCGTATCCCATGTGTCCGACATGTGACACTTTAGGACATGAGTTTGACACATGTCCTGTTTTCAGTATGTGCCCTAGGTGTCTAGGGTGTCTAGAGGTGTCGGACATGTAAGGGGCCAAAAATAGTCAGAAAAAACAATTTTCCCCTCTTTTTTTTCACTTTCAGCTACAGGGAAATGCTCTAACATTGTGCAGGTGAAGAGAAAAAACCAGATTTGAAGGCATTCTAACTTCTTAGATTCGTCATTTCTCCAAGAACAGCATTCTTCTTTATTCATACATCAGAAATCATGGTTGAATCATTAAGGGCCGCTGGTAAAGGTCAAAGGAAAGGGAAGAATGTAAGCATAGATGATTTCAAGGATGAAAATTTATCTTGGCGAATCTTACTAGTCCTTAATATGAAAACTATAAAATGTTTGGTGATATTTTTGTAAAAATATTAAAATTTTTAAGGATTTTATATAATTTTTATAAAATTTGGGCTATTTCTCAGGTAGAAAAAATTATTCTATAAAATTTGGGCGAATCAGTTTTAGAAAAAATGGAAATTGGTGAATCTATTTTTGGGAAAAAGCATGGAAAAATAGTTCATGGGCGATATATAGCCCCTAAAATTTTCTATGACTGTCAGTGTTGCCTCCTCTCCTCCAAGTCCGTTTATTGTTGTTACTGCTCTATATGCTACAAGTGGAGCTGCCGGTGCTGCAAATAACCCTGTTATAGCAAGACAACAAGCTCAAAAAAGAAAATATATCGGTTGTATCTAGTATCTACCCTATTTTGTATTTTCCGTTGGCATTTCCACCCATAGTATCAGTATCTATGTAACACATTTTGATTTTGATGACACCAAATGACTCAATGAAAAAACTGCACTTTATGGTTCTCATTTCTGAACCTTTATTTTATGTGTACTTATTCTTGAATACTCTAATTTCTTGCATGTTTAATGTAGTGATTGGTTGTATCAATATTTTGTGAACGTTCTAAAAAATTTGGATTTCTATGTCTATATTTTTTTTGTATTTGTAATTTTTTAAATATGTGTGTGTGTGTAAAACATATCCCTTGTGTTGCGTGTTGGGGGTCGACGTGCCCCTTATCAGACACTTGTATGTGCTTCTCCCTTGTCTCAATGTCACGTGCCTTAAGCCCTAATTATTAGAGAGAGTGACTAGTTCTTTAGGGGATCAGATCTGTAGTCCATAGTGTTGATGTTTATAGCATCATACATGCACTTCCACATTGGTTTTTTGTCTTTAATACCTTTCAAGACTTAAGAAATTCACTTTAATAAAGTGATTATTAAAGTGAATGCCTTTTTATGATTAATGGAGTTTAATTTAATTAAATGCCTAAATATTTGGCATTAGTGAATTAAATTAAATCTTAGCCATTGATCTCAAGTGTTGGTGAGATCTAATCTCAACCATTGATCACTTTGGAGATCTAGGGTTTTGGATTTAGGGTAAAATTAACATTATAAAAGACATCTTAAGGTGAGAGGAGGAGACACACATAGAGTGAGATCGTGAGATCTCATTGATTGGGTGAGAAGGACTTTCATCCAAGTGGGCAGGGGCAGGGTTCGAGGAAAGGAGCAAAGGGCATCAAAGGAGTAGCAACCAACAAGATCAAAGGACAAATCTTGAAGTGTGATAGGCTAGGCTATTTTGCTATTTTGTATTATTCCTCAGGTGGGCCATTATCCGAGGATGAGAGTCCAGATTTTATATTAATAAAATCATCACAGTACTGGATTTCCTTTAGGGGTTTTTCCAGGGGTATTTAATTAGAAAATTACGTGTGCAAATGTGTTTGGTTTCTTGTTGTACTTCCGTTGATTTAATTATGAAAATCTTAAAACTCAACTGTGTTTTTTATTCAGTAAATCTGCTTAATAAGTTTATTACAACAAGGGTTTGCTATGAAACAAATTGCCGGGTGCTGGGTTTGAAATTTAACATGGTATCAGACTCGAGATTTCGAGGAGGAACCAAGTGCGCATATTGTGGTTTTTTGTAGTGCAGGAAATTTTGTTTTGTTTTCTGCAGGTCTACGGGAAAAATTTAAATATATATATATATATATATATATAAGGAAAAGGAACAACCATACAATCGTTGTCGTACAGTCACAGGTGTTGAAGTGACGGCTGGGTTAGAGAGTTCACATGAGCAAGTGTGGTAGAAGGATCTGAGGGAGATGGTCGACAGAGGAGCTGAAGAGATGACGATGGTGCTGTAGGTCACGGGTTGGAGAATAGAATTCGGTAAAAGGATCCGTGTGGAGTTATGGGTTGAGGTAGTTGGGCGAAGAGGGCCGTGGAGCAGTTGATAGGGGAGCAGGCGCTATGAGAAGCGGTCGGGTGGCAGAGTAAGCATCGACAGAGGTAAAGGGGGTTGCCGAGCTGTAGTCGTAGCCACAGCCTCTAGCAGGAACTGCAGGTTGCATTTGCAGCCATAGCCGCTAGCAAGGCCGTGAACAATAGCCCCCAGGGCGTGACAGCCCAGAAGGGTCGTGGGCTAGGCCGCAACAACCACCAACTCTCTGCATCACACGTGATGTATACTGTACAAAGTACACAATGTTTTGGGTGAAAGGATAAAGACGTCCTCTAAAGGCCATTTCAAGTGCACCCAGGTTAGTCAAAACCATGGAATCAAGTAAAACCAACAATCACAAGGGCCAATAGTCCAAAGAAGCATATAAAGTAGGCCATCAATTAATATAAAATCCAAGTGAACAAATCTCATTGGATATCCCCTTCAAACTTCACACAAGCTCAAGACTATGCAATTTTCCAAGTTTATGTATGGGAGGACCATCAAAGGAACCTATTAGGTGTGCCAATACCCAAGTAGAGAGATATTTCCCAGGAGAACCCATAACAGATATGTAATGAATGTGTGGTGGTCATGGGGTCATCAACATGCAAGACAATGTATGGGCTCACTTCCATGAGTTACCCTTTCCTCTATGCTTTTTGCATTCCAAACCCCTTCTTTTGCCTTTTTCTTTTACTTTTTTAATATTTGATTTGCGAGTCCCTTAAAAAAGGTTTTAAGCATAACACTTCCTTTGCTTTTATTTGAGATATATTCAAGTCCTTTTTTATAGATGAATGCGTTTATTTGCATTAGGACTAGGGGCAATTGCCATTAATGAGGGGTTAAAGCCCAATTGTGGACTTGTGGATTTTAACTGTCCTCATTATCCCATTTCTTTCTTTTTATCAGCCAGTTGCAATCTACCTCTGGGCCTTTAGCCCCTTCTTCTCATAAGAGAATGAGGTACATGCCTTTTTGGTGTACATGTAACCACATTACCCAAAAGGTGGGAGAATGGAAGGATCAAGGATGGAAAATGGTAAGTATGATTGGGAATGGTACACTAACCCTTTCAAGGAACCACCAGTAATACCCCTTTTCCCCATGAGTGACAACATGGGGCTAGGATGCCTAGGATGGCCAACAAGGTGAAACAAGGCAAAAACCATAACTTCTGAGCTCATGATTCATTATCCAACTTCAACCTATGATCATTACTCAAATGCTCAATGTATTAAATATGACACTTTATATGAAACAAGGACGAATGTACCTTATAATGTGCTGGGCCACCATCTCCGAATGAGCCTTGTTGATTGAGTGTGATGAGCCATGTTGGTGAGGAAGAGGCTTCTTAGGGGGCTGCTGGGCTGCTCTCTATGGATATGCTGATCATCATGATCGTCGGGATCATGTAATGTTCCCCTCTCCTTGGCAAGAACATTAAAGGACTTAGTAGTCTAGTCACCCCTCTAGACTATAGTCCCATGGGTAAAAGGGGTTAGAAGGTGCTAAAGTGTCACTGAGGAACTTAATGTTATATTATTAAAGTGACTTTGATAAAGAAGAAAAAGGGTTATTCGACTTAAGGAGAAAATAAAGTAATAACCTTAGACAAGACAATAAAGTAATTCAACTGAAAATTAGAAGATGGAGGTATAAAAGAAAGAGGAGGGCGCCTCACTCAGTATTCATGTCATTTTCTCTATTTGCTTCTTGAGCTATGTAGCTTACTTTTTGAGGGTTTTGAGTAAACAAACCCTAGAGACCAACAAGGAGATGAAAGATCCCTCTGTTCCTGGTCCAGGTCAAGGAGGTGAAAGATTCCTCCCTCACCATTCTATTCAGCTACAGGTGGATTGCTACAGTGACAAGAAAGAGGTAGGGCGCAGATCAGGAGGTTTTCTGCAGGTGTAGCACATTGATGGAAGAAGATCAGTTCGATTTGGCTAGAAGAAGGAAGATTTGAGGCTAATCTCTTTCCTAGAGGATTGGCTAGGTCTTGAGCGCCCTTTCTCACCTATTCTTGGAGGGTTTTCTCTGCATATTGATTTATTGTGATCATTAGACGAATTTCCTGAAGAAGGGCGCACTGCCAATAGTAGATCTAGTGAGTTGGAGGGTAAGATCACTCCCAACAACTGAGAGACTCATAATAGGTGTTCACCATCATCAGATCTATAGATCTTTAGTTGATTTTAGTGGTTTGGAGGGAAAAGTAGGAGACGTCGAAATTCCTAGAGGTTTCCCAGCCAGGGAGTGCGCAACTCAGCGAGATCTGGGTGCAAGAGTTCAAAAGGGAAAGAAATTGATCTTGTTCATCTTTGCATGCTACTACTGGAGGACCTGGAGGGTTTCATCTTCACTTATTTTGTATCCTGGAGGCATATTCAACCCCAACTTCCATATCTTATCTATTTTATTCTAGATCTGTGGATCCCATGTATGGAGGTCAACTTATTATCTAAATAAAGGTCAGATCTGAAGTTATTGAGCATTCTCTTGTGTTATATCTCTTGTATCTTGTTATCTCCATGTATTGTTGTACTCTATTCATTTTGCATATGCTATAAATCTCAATCAAATACACCCAACGCAATTCTAAGAAGTAAAACCTGCAAAAACACTCAAACAATAACACAAACAGGTCAGAAAATCAACCTAAGTTCCTAGCAAACCTGCTTGGGAACATTATAGTGGTATCGGAGCGAATTCCTTCACCAGCCTGTGATAAAACACTGATGACAAGGAGGAGAGGCTATGGGGGACAACTTGTATCGGGTATTCCTGAAGGAGAAGAGCCAGAAGTCAGTATGGGGGAAACTCACGAGACAGAAAATGCAACATCAGAAGAGGCGGCCTTCTTGGCCGAAAGGGTGACTCAAACAATGAATGATGCACTACAGAACAACCAAGTTATTATGCAGCGCAAACTAGAGTTGATGCAGAACCATTTATCCTTGGGGCAAGCAGAACTCAAACTATCCTTTGCAAATTCCCAAAGAGGGTAGGACAAAATGATAGCCTTAATGGAGGAATAGAGCAAACACCAGGGTATTCTTTCGCAGTATTTGATAGAGCAAAGATATGGTAAAGATCCACCCCTATTTGGTGGAAATCATGATGCTAGTGGGTCTCATGGTGGAAATGGGAATCATGAGGAGTCCATACATAAAGGCCATGCAGAAGGGCATAGACCAAATGAAGGCATATCGATCCAATCTCACACAACTAGCAAATCTACTCCTAGACCGTACATGCCTACCTTTTTGGATGCACAACGAAGGGACACTAATGCCTTGAATCATGAGTCTAGGGGATGAATGGGAGACCGCAAAAAGGGAGTACAATGCCATGAGCGTGGGATTCAAGAGACAGGTTTCCATGGGGGAGTATTTCCACATCAAGATGAAAAGAAAATCCAAGGATCGTTATAGAGGCGACTGTGAGCTAGGGCGCAAGGCAGGAAGAATGGAGTTGCCAACCTTTGATGGATCAAATCAAATCTCAGCCACAACATGGGTGCAAAAGGTGGATGCTTATCTCCAATTGAATACCATGGAGGAAGGAAATGCCATCAAGTTTGCAACACTGTACTTGATGGGCAAGGCACATGATTGGTGGTTTCATGGGATGACCACCTTGGGACACAAGCATGTCACTTCTTATCGTGACTTCACTTAGAGACTCATTGACAGGTTTGACAGAGAGGATCCAAAACTTCATTTCAGGGAGCTCACATAGATTAGGAAGACATGATCAGCTGAAGCCTTCATTGAGGAGTTTCAGAGAGTGTCGGTTATGGTTCCTGACGTGTCAGAATCCAGATTACTAATGATGTGTATAGAAGGATTGACTGAACCTGTGCGAGGATGGGTTAAGGCTTTTAAGCCTGTAACCTTATAGGATGCCATTGAGCGCACCCGAGATCTAGTTGGGGCAGCTAACAAAAATAGGTTCACACCTAGACCTCCAATCATTCCAAGGGGCCGAGACACTAAACCGATTGACAAAGGCAAGGGGAAGTTGGATGAATCCACAAGAAGAGAGTTAAGAAGGAAGCAACTATGCTTCACTTGCAAGGAACCATGGTAGCTAGGTCATAGGTGTTTGGGCAAAGGGAAAATTTACTATATAGAAGTGGTGTCTGACAGTGAAGAAGAGACAAATGATGAGGAGGGTGGAGCTATCCATAATATACAGGTGAGCCACAGGGAGGAAGAATAAGCCTTGCATGCGCAAGGTGATTAGGTACCCTTACACCATGATGTAGGACTCAAGAAGATTACTATTGCATCTATGAGTGGAGTGCCTAAGTTTAACACTTTTCAGATGAAGGGAGTTGTACAGGGACAACGAGCAACAATGTTGATTGATGGGGGAGCTTCTCATAATTGTATTGATATTGCTATGGTAGAGAGGAGACATATTCCCCCAATTGACTTTGAGGGCTTCTTGGTTGAGGTAGTAGGAGGGCGTACTATGGCTTTTGACAGGTATATTTCACAGATGAACTTGACATTGGGTAGATACACATTGACACATGATTTTTATGTAGTGGACATTCTTGACACTAATATCATATTAGGTGTGCAGTGTCTTAGCACCTTGGGGCCAATTACCACCAACTACAAAACCATGGAAATGTCCTTCAACACAAAAGAGGGGAAGAGAGTCACGCTTAAGGGGATGACAGGGGAGTCACCTAAAGTTGTGACAACCAAGAAAATACATGCAATATTTAGGCGTGAGGAGGTGGCCTATGCAGCTGAATGTTTCGTTATGGAAACAAGTGATGAGAAAAACAAGCAGTACCCTCCAGACATACAAAGAATCCTTCACATGCTTAAAAAGGTCTTTGAGCCTATTCTGCCAGTTCAACCACCAGATAGGGGGTTTGAACTTTGAACACATTATAGAATTGGAAGAAGGGGCCAAACCAGTCATCACTACACCTTACAAACACCCCAAGAAGCACAAGGATGAGATCGAGAATGCCATCAAAGAATTACTAGCCATGGGACATATCAAACTGAGTTCAATCCCATTTGCATCATCAGTTGTGTTGGTGAAGAAGAAAGATGGGATTATGTGCATGTGCATTGATTACAGAGCCCTGAATAAGAAGACTATAAAAAATAGGTACCTCATTCCTAGAATAGATGAGTTGTTGGATGAGTTACATGGTGCAATTTTCTTCACAAAAATTGATTTATGCTCTGTATACCATCAAATTCGGATGAGGGAGCAAGACATTCATAAGACAACTTTTAGGTGTCACTATGGGCATTATGAGTTCCTTGTCATGCCTTTTGGCTTGACCAATGCACCATCCACTTTTCAGTCATGCATGAACCATGTGTTTAACAAACAACTAAGGAAGTATCTACTTGTCTTTTTTGATGACTTGCTAATTTACAGCAAAACATGGGAGGATCACCTCAAACATGTGGATGAGATCTTGAGCATCATGGAGAAGTAGTCTCTATATGCCAAGGAATCAAAATGCGAAATTGGGATGACGAAGGTTCTCTACTTGGGACACATTATTGGAGTGAAAGGGGTACAGGTTCACCAAGAGAAGACCCAGGCCATCATTGATTGGCACCCCCCCCACCCAAAACACTCTCAGAACTCAATGGCTTTCTTGGCATTTGCAACTATTACAGGAGGTTTGTAAAGGGATTCTCCCAACTTTGTGCACCCCTAACTGATTTGACTAGGAAGGGGGCATTTAAGTGGAGTATTGAGGCACAATCAACATTTGACACGATGAAGAAGGTGATGAGCACTTGTCCTGTATTATCCTTGCTTGATTTTTCTCAGCCTTTCATCTTGGAGTGTGACGCATCAGGTGAGGGTGTTGGAGCTGTTCTCATGCAAAATAGGCATCCCATTGCCTATGAGAGCCACAAATTGAGGGGGCTTGAGTTGTTGTATACCATTTATGATAAAGAAATGCTGGCCATAATGCATGCCTTGGTCAAATTCAGGCAATATCTAGTTGGAGCAAAATTTGTGATTAGAACAGACCATAATAGCCTCAAGTACTTTCTTGAGCAGAAGGACCTTAATGAAAGACAACAAAAGTGGGTGAGCAAGGTTCAAGCATATAACTTTGACATAAAATATGTCAAGGGGAAGAACAATGTTGTAGCAGATGCCTTGTCTAGAAGACCCTCAACATACTCCATGTCAGAGATATCAGTTGATTGGAAGTCTCATTTATTGGTGGAATACTCTAAAAACAAATTTGCATGTGATTTTATGGATGGACAACTACAGGATGACAGGTACAAGATTATTGATGACATCATTTATTACAAGGGGAGGATCTATCTAGTTCTAGAGTCCTTATTCAAAAAAAGGGTGCTTCAAGGATTTCGTGACTCATCATTAGCAAGGCATCGGGGATTTCTTAAAGCATATAGGCAGATAAGGGAAAGGTTCGCTTGGAAGGGTCTCAAGGGAGATGTCATGTGCCACATCAAGGAGTGTACTACTTGCTAACAGAACAAAGATGAGCACACTCACCCAACATGTCTATTACAACCTCTCCCCATTGTAGAGTGCAAGTGGGAGAGTGTGTCTATGGATTTCATTACAGGTCTCCCCAAGGTACAGGGGAAGGATTGCATATTTGTGGTAGTTGATCGCTTGACTAAATTTGCTCACTTTTTCGCCATCTCCATGGACTTCAGTGCATCTCAGGTGGCAGATTTGTTTTTCAGGGAGGTTTTTAGGTTGCATGGATTACCCAAAACGATTGTGAGTGACAGGGAAGACATATTTATGAGCATCTTTTGGCAAGAGCTATTTAGGCTAGTAGGTATCGAGTTAACTCCCAACACTGCTACCATCCACAAACAGATGGGAAAACTGAGATAGTGAACAAGTGGGTGGAAGGTTACCTCCGCAACTATGTATCTGGACAACAAAAAGCGTGGGTCAAGTGGCTTTATATGGGTGAATACTGCTACAACACCAGTCACCACATGTCTATTGGTATGTCTCCCTTCAAGGCTTTATACAGTTATGATCCCCTCACTTTTGTTGAGATTGTGTTTGGAGATAGCAAGGCCCCTATAGCTAAAGAGTGGATCTAGGAAAGTCAAGACATTCTCAAGGAACTCAAAGACCATTTGCAAAGAGCTCAAAACTAGTAGAAATTATATGTTGACATGCACATAGTGGAGCGCACTTTTGAGGTAGGGGACTTGGTGTATTTGACGCTACAACCATACAGACATGCAACCATTAAAAAAATAGAACTGAAAAGCTCAAACCTTGTTTCTATTGGCCTTACAAGGTGCAAAGGAAAGTTGAGGCAGTTGCATATGAGTTAGACTTACCATAGGGAAGCAAAATCCACAATGTTTTCCATGTATCATGCCTAAAGAGGGCATTGGGACAACATGTTGCTAATGAAGAGCTACCACCAGTCGATGAAGAAGGGCACTTGATCTTGATTCTAGAGGAGATTTTGGAGGTGAGGGCGAAACAACTATGGAACAGGGACATTAAGGTATACTTGGTTAAATGGAAGAATTTGCCTATAGAAGATGCCACTTGGGAGAGTGAACAAGTGCTACAACAAACAGGTTCAGGGTTGCTTGTGGGTAAGCAATTTCCGGTATGGGAGACTGTAATGTTCGCCTCTCCTTGACAAGAACATTAAAGGACTTAATAGTCTAGTCACCCCTCTAGACTATAGTCCCATCGGTAAAAGGGGTTAGAAGGTGCTAATGTGTCATTGAGGAACTTAATGTTATATTATTAAAGTGACTTTGATAAAGTAGAAAAAGGGTTATTCGACTTAAGGAGAAAATAAAGTAATAACCTTAGACAAGACAATAAAGTAACTCAACTGAAAATTAGAAGATGGAGGTATAAAAGAAAGAGGGGAGGACGCCTCACTCAGTGTTCATGTCATTTTCTCTATTTGCTTCTTGAGCTATGCAACTTATGTTTTGAGGGTTTTGAGTAAACAAACCCTAGAGACCAGCAATGAGGTGAAAGATCCCTCTGTTCCTGGTCCAAGCTTGGTCAAGGAGGTGAAAGATTCCTCCCTCACCATTCTATCCAACTACAGGTGGATTTCTACAATGACAAGGGCGCAGATCAGGAGGTTTTTTGCAGGTGTAGTGCATTGCTAGAAGAAGATCAATTCGATTTGGGTAGAAGGAAGATTTGAAGCTAATCTCTTTCGTAGAGGATTGGCCAGGTCTTGAGCTCCCTTTCTCACCTATTCTTGGAGGGTTTTCTCATATTGATTTATTGGGATCATTGGACGAATTTCCTAAAGGAGGTCGCACTGTCAATAATAGATCTAGTGAGTTGGAGGGTAAGATTGTTGAAATTACTAAGACAACTGAGA
>SNQJ01S0038040.1:86168-100160 GCA_010110895.2 Picea sitchensis | reverse complement strand
GAACAACATAAATAATGAACATCAGTCACACATAAGATATACATAGAGACAGATTTTCACGAGGAAACCCATCAAGGGAGAAAACCTCTTCTTCTTCGAATGACAGGCAATCTTTTAAGTTTTGTACATCATGTATCTTTGAGCACCAACTCAATGCGAGGCTACTACCTCTATTTTACAAGCTTCAACTTGCCGAGAGCACCAACCCTCTGATTTCTCTAGCACCCACTAGAAGGAAGCACCAACTCCCTGATTTCTCTAGCACCCACTAGAAGAAAACACCAACTCCCTGAGTGTTCTAGCACCAACTGGATGGAAGTACCTACTTCCACTTATACAAGCACCAACTTGCATACATAAAACTTTGTGTTTTCCCAAGCACCACCCTGCCACCCTGTTTTCTAGCCACAACTAGATGAAAGCTTCAACTTTCAGTATTCAAGCACCAACTTGAATAACAGAGGACTGCAGTCCTCCCTAGCACCTCCCTACCTCCTTGATTATAAATAAATGATTGAATAACCAACAATATAGATATATCAATTCTTACCACTTCTTCTCTGTTCTTCAATTCTTATCTGCTTCACTATTCTTCTGCTCTGATCATACTTGGTTTGACTTGTTGTCTCTTTATATTTGTTCTTTTTCTGTTCCTCTCAAGCTCTTTGGTATGTGTTCATTCTGCTCTCTTCACCTTTTCTGTTATGTTCAACTTCTGTTTGTCATCTCTGAGTTTGATCTCACACTGTGCATACTGTGATTTTCCTTTCTCCCAGTTCAACTCATTTTTTAGTGAGAACAACCAACCTCACACAGTCACAACATTTCTCTTTTATGCTCTCCACCAATTCAGTTACACCTCGACTCTCCAAAGAAACACATCAACAACTGAATCGCTAAATGTCCAAGAACTATGTTTCAGTTTTGCTAACTGAATCGTAACTGAACAATTAACCGTGAAGTGAAACAGTAGCCCTTCGATCAAATTCCCGATTAATCAACACCGTTGGATTACACCCGCAGGGACTCGCGTTTATCCTATATGCCCACTGGCTGTGATCGAACGCTAAACATAAAGTGATTTTGTGATTTCGCGTTTCAGAAATCTTTTGATGAGACATCTTGACTCTCCCATGTTGCGATCTCCGACATGGAGCTTAGTTGCTAGCTCCTTCCCTTTTCGTGACCACTGGCGGTGACCAAACGCTTATCCAGAAGGTGCTTCGCGACTCGCGATTACGGGGATCTTGGTATGAGGTGTCTCGACTCTTCCAAGTCGCGATCTCTAAAATGGAGCTTAGCTGGACTAGCTCCTTCCTCCAGCCTTCGACGATGTGACCTTGGCTATGACCACGGGCCAAACATTCAAGCGCTTTGCTTGCCAGATCAACGGTCCAAAACTTTGGTGATCCGACGGTCCAAATCATTTCGCGACTTCGCATATCGCGAGTTCCTGTGTCATATCCTTTTGACTCCTCCAATGTGCAGGTCAGTGAAATTCCAATCGCTCGCCATGTGTCCTCTGGCTCCAACGGCCAGGATTGTTTCGCGACTTCGCGTATCACGAGTTTCCACACCACGCTCCTTTGACTCCTCCAATGTGCAAGTCAGCGAAATTCCAATCGCTCGCCAGGTGTCCTCTGGCTCCAACGACCAGAATTGTTTCGCGACTTCGCGTCTCGTCTCCCTGGACAATCAACGGTCTAGATCTCTCCTCGATCTGACGGCTCAGATCATGTCGCAACTTTGCGTTTCGCGACTTTGGAGGTTAGAGCACCTCCTTTCTTTGACCCTTCAGTTAGCGAAATGCTGATCTTTCGCCATGTGTCCTTCTTGGATCGACAGTCCAGATCATTTCCCGACTTCGTATTTCACGGAGTTGGAGGATGGCTCAGCCTTATCCTCTTCACAGTTATACAGGATCCGACAGCTGTTGGTCCTCGGCATTCAGATCCAACGTCTGAGATTTGTTCTCCTCTTCTACGCGCTCCTCTTGTCTGAATTCAGATCTGACGGCCATCGGGAATTCGGGATGGATGATCCAACGATCATTGTTGCTCCTCCTCCTGAGCTTACACTTCTGTTCTTTCCATGCCATTATCGCTACGCTGCTGATCTTGCTATCATTGGCAAACAAGTATACTCTCGTCGTGCTGATCTTGCCATCAATGACAAACAAGCATACTCTGCCTTCTGTCTGTAAATATGCCAACAAAGATCACTCCCAACAGCTGAGAGACTCATCACAGGTGTTCACCATCATCAGATCTAGAGATCTATAGTTGATTTCAGTGGTTTGGACTCTGGAGGGCAAAGTAGGAGAGGCCAAAATTCCTAGAGGTTTCCCAGCCAGGAAGTGCACGACTCAGCCAGATCTGGGTGCAAGAGTTCAAAAGGGAAAGAAATTGATCTTGTTCATCTTTGCATGCTGCTACTGGAGGACCTGGAGGGTTTCATCTTCACTTATTTTGTATCCTGGAGGCATATTCACCCCCAGCTTCCATATCTTATCTGTTTTATTCCAGATCTATGGATCCCATGTATGGAGGTCAGCTTATTATCTAAATAAAGGTCAGATCTGAAGTTATTGAGCATTCTCTTGTGTTATATCTCTTGTATCTTGTTATCTCCATGTATTGCTGTACTCTATTCATTCTGCATATGCTATAAATCTCAATCAAATACACCCAGCGCAATTCTGAGAAGTAAAACCTGCAAAAATACTCAAACAATAACACAAACAGGTCAGAAAATCAACCTAAGTTCCTAGCAAATCTGCTTGGGAACATTACAGATCACTATCTTCATTGTTGGCCATGAGACATGATCTCCTCTAGTTACACCTAGATGAGGGGGGGCGGTAACACAACCCACAGCTGCTTTGTCTTCAACTAAAGCTGAATATAAAGCAGCTGTAAGTGCCACTTGTGAAGCTGTTTGGTTGAAGAGAATTTTGGGTGACATCGGTCTTCATTAGAAGAATCCTACACCGTTAATGTGTGACAACCAGAGTGTTATCCAGATAGAAAAAACCCAGTTTATCATGGCAGAATTAAACACATTGAAGTGCATTATCATTTCATTTGAGAGAAAGTACAAGGATGAGAGGTTGAGCCGTTTTATTGCTGTACTGGAGATCGACAAGCACATTTATTCACCAAATCATTGGGCCAAGAAAAGTTTAGGAAATTTAGAGACATGATTGGTGTTAAGGCCAATGAAATGGTTATTAAGAGAGGGTATTAGAATTAATGACCATTCTTGCTATTAATTTATGTTAATTACTGGGTAGTTGTCTCAAGTTGTTCCTTCAGTTAGATGATTTATAGGATGGTGTCTATAGGTTGTTATTTTCCTTAATTACTGAACTGTTGAGTTGTCTCTGGTTGTTACTAGATTTGTAGGGAGTTGTTATTCCAACTCCTATATGTACTTGATCACTATTCCAGTTAATAATAATATACAATGCATCAATTTTGCTGTGAGTTTCAACCCAAGCGTAGACCACACTTGTGTGTTGTTCACTGAATGTTATACGAACAATGCATCATATAGTCTCAGATTTGAGCCTTGTTTGATGTCCAAGTCCAGTGCTTAAGATGAAGATATATTAGGGGATTGAAGGACTATAACGCATGAGTGGAAGAGGCCCATATGGAATCCAGTGTGTTAAGGTGCAGATTCAAGGAGTTAATTGTGGATCATGTAGACTGGGTGAAGGAATTAAGGGCAGTTGAGGAGCACTCCACAAAAAAAGGTTATATTAATTTATTTAGCACACATTGAGGAGTGCCCTACTAAAGAAGTTTGACACATGGTAATGGGACCACTCCAAGTCATATGACTTAGTCAAAGAGGTTGGAGAAGGGTAGCGCTTCACCCAAGGAGGCATCTAGAGCACTTTTCAAAGGTAAGGAGGTCACACAACTCTAGGGTGTTCCCTTTTGAGAAGATTATGGCATATTTTGAGGAAAGAAGTCCACTTTGAGGGAGTGTCCAGCCTAGAGAAGATCAAACAAAGCTGCTTAAACAGATTTTGGGGATGAATGGTCATTCTTAGCAAGGGTGTCCAGCTTTGAGGATGTATTGTGGTGTTTGAAAGGTCAAAGAGCATTAGAAGATGAAATATCCCCAACCAAATCTGATCTAAAAATCTTATTTTTGTGGTTGGGAACTTTCGTCAAACACTTTGATGAAATACCCTAAACTCACAATACTAACCCCCTTTCTAATGCTGTTATGTTTTCTGTGTGTTGTTGATTCAGGATTTATGACAAACACTTGGCTGACCTGTCCAAAACCAATTGCTAAACCCCCTCATTTGACTGCTGTTGCATTCTTGGTGTATTTCTGGTTTAGTGTTTTTGTCAATCACTTTGAAGTTTAATGTAATGCCCGGATACCCTTGAAATGACCCCCCTTTTGACTGCTGGTCTGTTGGTCCTGTTTGCTGTTACATTCTCTGCCCTTATTGGTTTGTGAATTCCGTCAAACAGTTTAATTGTGATGTGTATTTAAGTGTTTGTTGGTTTAAGGATTTTATCAAACAGTTTGCAATATCTCTTGAAGCATTTGGCTTGCCATTTATATCAGCAGAAATACAAAAAGTAATAATGCTAGGACAACAAGGAAAATAACCCAAACTGATATGTTTTACTATTAATCCAATATGAGTAAAGACTTCCACAGAACACTCACAGATTTGATCAGAAGTATATTGGTAATTGTTGGTTTAACTACAACCATACTGGAACAGCATTTATAGCTTGGGATTTGCCCTTTTTAATGCACGGAACCAGCAGCAGATTGACACGATCTGATGAGAGAAGAAGGGAAGAGTAATGGCAGCTCATTCAGCTCCAAAATGCCCTTCCTTTGAGACCCACAACCAGCAGATAAAACCACTATAAACCCTTGCTGTAAATACCTGTCCGTAGATGTTCTGGGTTACTTACAGCATCCAAAATGAGACTTTCTTCAGATCTGGAAATGATCTTGCTGTAGCAGCAGATTGAGCACTAGATTGGCCCCTTTTTAAGTTGCCCACAGGCTGGTATGAAGATGGCTGCCCATACAAGGGAAAACTCGGCCTCCAATAATGAAATCAGCTTCCACAATAAAAAGATCCCTGCCAATAGAAAGATTTGATCTCTACAAGAGAAGGATTCAGCCCCTTCCAAGTAGAAACTCAACCTGTACAAGAGCTCAGCAACCACACTTAAAAACTCTGCCTCTACAAACCCCAAAACCGCTGCAAAAAGATGGATCTCTCCCTCCAATAGAAACAAGTGGAAGATCTGAATGATCTTCCCCACCAAATGGTTAGGGTTGATCTCTCACCACCGAAACCAAACTTGATCAGCTAGGGTGGAATCTTTCACCACCGAAACCAATCCAAATTGGAGTTTATTCCAAACCCTCAAAGACTCCAAGAGTTCTCCAAAACAAATCAGAAATATCATCCACATAATTAGAGAATATGAGCCCCTATCTCTCTTTTATATCCCCTTTCACCTTTTTCCCCTCAAGTGACATTTAATTTATCTTTAATATTTTCTCATAAAATCACTTTATTAATTTAATAAACCTTTTTCTCCCAAAAAGTGATTTATTTGACTTTAAAGCCTTTTCGGCCACTGAAAGTCATTTTTTAATCATCTCATCCTATAGATATTTTTCGCCCCGGTTCCAACGAGCTATTACACTAAGGTATTTCTCTAAGCAACAAACTCCAAATAGTACTTATAGTGTAATTAATTAAAATATGCCCAATAATAACCTTGTTTTACGAGAATCGTCGAAATGCAATGGAACTAAGAACAAGCTGTGCGGAAATGATCTTGATGATGAATAATGGTAAATAAACTAAGCTGGGCCCCATAAAACTCCTCCAAACCCTCTGGGCTCACTGATGACCTAGTCTCACCCCTCTAACCTGGTTGACTCAAGCCTCCTGAATTAACTCTAACCGCATAATGAGAGAATCCAAAAACGGGGACATGACAAAAGAGGAGCATCCCAATCAAGGATGTAACACATGGCAGCTAGCACATTCCCCAAGGCCTATGAAGACCCTAGATTGAGGAGCACCCTCCTTTGAGGAGATTTTGTTTGACTTGTTTATGTATTTTAATATTTCTCCTTGGAGAAAAAAGTGGATCTAGAAAACACTTAATATTATTTCATTGTAAGAGAGGTTGAGATAAAACTCTATATAAAAAGAAGCCCTCTCTTTTGTTGAGCATGGTTGGATTTGTGGGAGATCCCTTCCAAGCCTAGTTGAAGATCTATTGGGAGGAAGAAGTCAAGGGGCAAGTTCATGTGTGAGGTTTTCCATCTCTCTCCTCTTGTTCATGGATGATTAGGGTATGTGCAAGGATTTCCATTGTTTTGCTGCTGGAATAACCTTTGTAAAATGGTAGTTGTACTCCAATAAGGATAGATCAGGGTTTGAGGTGGTAACCCTCCCTATTCCTTGATGTGACTTTGAATTTTGGAGGATTTCTTGCTATAATTTCAGATTGGATGTGGCACATTATGGCCCTTCTAATCTTGTGATGAAATCAGATTTGGAGATATGATGTACTGTTGGGCTGTTCATTCGATAGAAGGCTGTCCTACCGTGTCTACTTTATCTTTGGCTTAATGTTATGGTTCTTCCTTCATAGTTTAATGTTGCATTTTATTTTGGCTGTAATTTCATCATTGTGATGGTGCATCTTGTATAAGGGCTCTCATTCATTCTTGCATGACCTAAAAATCTGTTTTTGACTAATTATGGCACATCAATGTATGGCTCAATTATGTCTTCTCCATAATATTCAAACCCTCTTGAATGTAATCTTGACTCCATCACCCAATTAATAGGCTCTGGTCTTGATCCACCATCCCATCTAGTTCTAAAGTTTATTTTACACCTTTCTTAGAGATTTCCCCCTTGTGCCGGAGGAGAGCCGGCCTAAAGAATGAGGAGGTGTTGTTGTGGTGACCTTGGAAAACCCTCCTAGGTTCCCCTAGGGCTGCACTTGTTTTTCTGGGCTTTATCACTTTGAGTGCAGGTTTGGGACGTAATAGAGTGAAATCAAGAATAGGCTCAATTTCCTAAGATAGAAACTGCTGAAATACTCTTGAGCACCTAGCTCCAAAAATATGCGATGAATGATTATCATATAGTCTCCATGAACTTGCCCTCTTCCTAGAATAGCTGAAGTACTTGTAAATAACATATTCCCACTCTGATAATAGCTCAATAAAAGCACTCCACAAGTGATAAGTACATGAGGGACTGAAGAAAAAGGTCAAAGGGTCAAGTAGGGTGCACCATCAAGGTAATAATAGGTAGTGTATTTTAGGATTAATTTAATTTCACATTTAATATGCATGCGAGGTGGTAAATAGCATCCCAAAGGCAAAATAGAATGGTGGATATGTCAAAAATAGAATGTCGGGCTACCATCTAAATAAGACAATAACCATTCAAAGTGGGGTGCACCTATCAAGGCCATAAATAACATGGATGAGGCCCACTCATGTGCTTAGGAAGGTTCCTTATGAGGTGTGCTCTGGTTCTAAGTATAGTAACTCCTCCAAAGACCAAATTTACCATAAATAGCAGCCTGCCATAAACTCAAGTCAAATCAAGTTGAAGGAATGTAAAAATCACAAGTAAAGGCTCGAGTGGGGTGAGCTCATATAGGCCACTAGTAATAATGAGGAAATCCACAAGAAGTGTTAGGAAGCTTCCTCCACATGTGCTCCCCATTTCAAGTCAAAAGGAAACCTTAAGGCTCATGCGTCTTAGGCTTTCCAAATATAGTAAGTGCATCGCTTGTGGGACCCACCAAGAACCCTCTAGAAGCTGCCAAAATGGATTCAGACCCTGAAAAATCAAACTTCTCGGAATGACTTGAAATTTGCCGTTGATGTTATATGCCATATTGGGTCCCTAAAAATATGACCGGCCTGCTAAAAATAGAGTGCTAAAAACAGACCAAAATTTCATGGTCTTGGAATCTGCTGAATTTTGAACCATGAACAAATCTCCATACTGGCACTCCAAAAATGTAATTTGTTGCTGAAAAGGCTAAGTTTCCAAAAATATAATTTTTTCTTGAAAATATAAACTTTCTAAAAATAGAAACTTCTCTGATTTGCCTCAGATTCGAACCATGTGCATATTTCCAAAAAGGGTCTCATCAAATATATGATCAGATCCAGAAAAAGATGATTGATTCATAGTATGTTGTGATCTGGGATTGATTCATAGTATTTTGTATTCTGTACATGCATATTTTATTATTTCTGTTCTTTTCTCTCATGGTGGATTTTGATCTCCACGAGTTACAGACCCTTTTTTATTCTTTCCATTTAAAAACAATGCAAATTTGATGTATGAGTCTGAAACTTGCTTTACATCAACTGATGTTTGTCTTTTGATTATTAGTCTGAATGTCTTCAATCCATTTTTTGTTTGCTGACAAAGTGAATAATCTTCTCTTAAATGGTTTCTTATAGGTGTGTTATGTTAATGATTTGGTACTGTGCTTGTGCAATTGGATTTCAGGTCAGACACAGAACCGGTTGATCCTAAAGCATGCATTGAAGAGTCCTGTAAGTCAAATTGTGTGAAGCCACTTTTTCAATATCAGGTGATGCAATTTTCTTTCTTGGATGCAAATTCAGGGATATTTACTCAAAATGGATACGTGTGCAATACATCATTATCTTTCTTACAAATACTTTATTTTCTTCCATTAAATTAATTAGACTCAAAATGCCAATAAACAAGTATTACATTTTTCTGAAAACTAGATTGTTTGTTGGTGCACACAGCTGGATTCTTGTTGCTCTAAATTGTAGTTTTGGTCTATGTACTCTATAAATTCTCAAACAGTTTCTGGTGCACTGTTTCATTGCTCTGGCACTGCACAAGACAGTGCTCAAACTTCCCAGCTATTACTAAGAAGACTGGAACTTGTTTTCATGTTTTGTCTCCGGCTTGCATAACAGTGTATTTTCTACCTTCTGAGCATTTCAACGAGTTTGACAATTACATGATTTTTGATACATAAGATGCATTCTTTCTAGTAATGAATGCCAAAATGAAGGTCGTTCAAGTGGCTATTGTTACATAAGTTGTATTCTTTCTAGTAATGAATGCCAAAATGAAGGTCGTTCAAGTGGCTGTTGGTATTTAATATTTAGAAATGCATTCACATTCTCTGGGTACCATTTTGTTATTGTTTCAATCCCTGCTGTCTGGGAATGTTTAAAATGTCATCCTATTGTTCCGGCATAATTTCAGGAATAAATGGTTAAACCTGCATTTCTTTGTATCTGTGGATTTTTACTTATAAATAAACTATTTCATGCTAGATTTTTTTTTTTCCAGGAAATGATCTCACCTTACCCTCACACACCTAAGTGAAGAATAGGGGTGCTGGTAACAGTCCAGTCCTCCCAGAGATCTCCCACTTCTTCCCCACAATCTCCGAATGGAAAACTGATCGACCAGCAGCTGCATAGGTTGCTGGTAACCCTAAAGGACCTGATGCGATTTAATGCTGACTCCTCTGACCTCTGTGGACTTATAGCACAAGAGCATCTACAAAAAGAGCTAACCCTTGGGGCTATTTCATGCTAGATATGTTACCATAGATGGGTGTAAAGTAATTTTGACTTTTATTCTAAATGTAAATACTCCTTTCTTGTATTGGAACAAACTTAGGCCATGTGTGACAGCTCTTTGGCTCATGGATGTGACAACCTTGATCTACATTTATATTGTTTTATAATGATATATGGTGTATTTTCAAGAAAAAAAAATCCTAGAAACATTTCTACCAAAAACAATTAGCAAAGTTATAGTCTTTAATAACTATGCTAGCTGTACTTCGTACTCTTTAGCCCAAACATTACATAGTTCACACCTGAATTCCTATGGTTTTTGGTTGAAATGCTGTGCTTGTCACTAGTTGATCCTCAGTATACTTGGGCTATTGGCCACTATAAGTTGGTTAACCTACTTTCTTTGTAGGGTACTCTTTTGGAGATTTATTCTCAAATACCTTGTACATCTCAAAGTAAAATTAGTCTCTTCTAGGGAGGCTATTTTTGGTTGGAGGTTTATCCTCTTCCTCAGCAACCAACATTGAAACAATTTTTGTACCATAAATCTACGTTCATATGCAATGGGAAATTAAGAGTTTTTTAGTGTGAAAATTATCGTCTTCTAAGGTCTGTGTGCCATGAAAGACCATCATGCTATTAGAGCAGTAAAAGTGACTAAGTGCATAAGAAGAAAACATGAGTTTGAGGGAGACTAGCAGACCAAAGTGGAGAGCACCCAACCATGAAGACGAAGTTTGCAGCTGAGAATAAAATAGGATGTCATTCAGGAGAATTGTTGCTTTCGGCATAAGAAAAGAGCAACCACTTAGTCATTGGGAAGTGAAGTTATCTAGCCAAAGAAGATGTTATTATTTTGGTTTAAGTGTAGACAGTCCAAAAGTTTGAGGACAACTGCCAGAAAAGGAAACACTGGTTTGGAAGAGTAGATGTCAATTTTTGGAGAAGATTAAGAGGAGCAAAGGCTGCTGCTAAGAAACTCGTGTGACAAGGAAGTTCATGGTTTAGAGTCTAGAATCTTAGAGATAATGTTGTTTTTTAGAAAAAGGCTGTTGCCAGTTAGAAAGGAGGCCATTTGAATGGCTCCAAACCTGCTACAAAACAGAGATAACATAAAGAAAGTTACTAATGCACATAGCACTGGGTCTTGCTCCACGAGGTAATGAGTCCGGGTATCATGGTATGTGTCACTTTGATTTTCGAAGCATTTGAATATGTTGCACTGAAGTCTCCTTTGTTTCTTAAAGTTTGCTTGAAAATTATGCTCTTTTACTTGTTCATACGTGGGGGGGGTGACATAATGCCCTAGTAAGCTGTTTCCCTTAGGGATGAGTTGCCACTAGGTGGGTCTATGAAAGGTCATTGTCCATTCCTCCCATACTTACCACTTTTCATCATTGTCCCTCTCATCTTCCCCTACCTTGGTTCGGGCATTGGGTTTGCCACACTAGTAAG
Organism: Picea sitchensis; assembly: GCA_010110895.2. NCBI lineage: Eukaryota > Viridiplantae > Streptophyta > Pinopsida > Pinales > Pinaceae > Picea > Picea sitchensis. Next base: position 89,078 of record SNQJ01S0038040.1, on the reverse strand, counting down.
GGTTGTACCTTGCCTTATGGGAAGAAGGGGCTAAAGGCCCAGAGGGTAAAAGTAGCTGGCAAAAGTTAAAAGCCAGAATGAAACCTTTGAGATGCTTTGCCCAAGGATTCTCGAGAAAGCAATAAAAGGCTTCTCAGTAAGAAAAGGGGACCCGTAAGAGATAAAATAAAACTCAAGGTCTAGTTGGTGGATGGGAGGTCTCATCATGAGCTGGCCTATTAGGTCCATGGGCATGTAGCGGTATGACACTACCATCTATCTGGTCACCAAACCAGGGTAGTGGCTCTTGGTAGCATAGCCAAGAGAAAGGGGGTCTCATCACCAACCAACCTTCTCATTTCCGTGAAGTGCTTGTGGATAATGTTGTCACCACTGGTCACCACGCCAAGACAGTGTCCCCCAGCTATTCTCTTGAAAATAAAAATCAATAAGACAAAGAATAAAAGGGGCATTGAATGGGCTAGGAAACAATGGCATCCATGACAAGGTGCAACTCGCCCTCTATAGAGGCACCGACAAGAAAGACCTACATTTCCATGTTATCACTGCATCCTTTGCCCAAACATTCCCCAACACCATTTCATACACTTACATGACCTAGATTGGTCTTCACCTGGGAAACACCCCAAACTTGAGGAGGATTAGCTTAATAGGACATCCTGAGACCCTCTCCAAACCTGGCTTGTTAAATTGCATAACGTCTTTGAGCATTTGTCTGGGTAAAGGGGGGTTTGATGCACATGTTTGGGTAATTTGATTATTGGATGTGATTAACATTGCTATGATCCCTGTGACTTATGAGCCCATGGAGGGCGTACTTGTTGTTGCTACAGGACCATGCCCGGTGGATAGGTACATATGGGGAGATGATTAGCTCGGACCTCCATGGGGATGAAAGCCCAGTAGATGGATGCTGTGACCCCAACTAGGGGCAAAGAGACACCAGAGGATGGCACCAGGAAGGAAGAAGGACGTTTCCCCCGAGACACTCTGACAGGCCTAGAACCAGGGGTTCTTGCCCTTCGACCATGACATTAGCCCTTGAAGGCCCCTGACGTCATCATATTGACCCTTGACGTCATCCAGTTAGGGTTTGAGGACGGTTTGGTGCTAGTTGGCACGTGTGGCAGCATTTGAGGCCTTTGGAGGCCTAACATTTTGCATTTGAGGCCTAGAGTTCCATGATGGGGGTCTAACGTCACCCTAGAGGGGCATGACGTCATCCCTAAAGTGAAATTAGGGTTTTAGTTGTTGAATTTATGTAAAAACTAGATTTTTCATATAAACTGGCCATGTCAGCCTTTTATGACCTAAAGGACAATTAAAGGTCATTAATATTGTATAAATAAGAGATAAAACTCTTGTATTTTTTCATAATTCACTCATCACTTAAGTGTTGGTCTGAAATTCGGCCTTCCTTAAGGGTTTTTTGGCTGAAACTAGTGGTGCGCACTTCCTGGAGGAGGCAATTATTGGTGTATTTTGGCTATTTTCATGTGGAGGATCTTCAACTAGGGTGATTTGCTTGATTATTCTTGGTGAAGTAAGTGGAAAATCTGCATTTCTTTATTGTGAATGAATGCTTATGGTTATTTTTACTTGTTTCATGTCTAAGATTATGAAATTGCTTGCTTGAAACCCTAGGGGAAAGACATATGTTACTATCTTTTTCCCTATAGTCTTCCATGTGCTAAAATTTCTTGAAAGACACCTATCTTGAAGTAGATACTAGAACCCTACCATTGTAGCACTCTAGTAACCCTACTTCCATTGCCCAATTGCATATTTTATTACAATTTGTTCAAGGAAAGAGAAAATCGCTAGGGCCTAACCCTTATTACTTTCTAGCTATTTTCTTTGTAAGTGGATTTTTGAGGCCTTGGGATACCAACACCTCTCTTATCCTCTCCACCCCTTTAACATACCATTATCATTGCTATCTTTCCTTTAAGATTTGCTGCTGCCATTAGTGACTCCATTTACCCTAGAAAGGCACTAGACTACCATCTACAAGTGTTGATTGATCAAACAAACACTCATACTCTTATCCTTGAAGCCTTTACTAACATTTTCTAACCCTAAATTAGATTAACTCCCAAGCTAACTTGCTACTGTAGCAAAACATTGCTACAGCCATACAAACATACATTGATTTGACACATTTACTTGCACTAGAACCATTCAAAAATCAATTGTGATAATTGCTAGTGAATCTACTAGGTAAGTGCTAGTTTTGTATGTGGTTTTCTTGCACTTTTGACCATTTAAATTTGCTGCTGTTGCAAAAGATTGCTACATCCATCTAACTGCAGCAAATTCTCTGCAAAAGTGACATTAAGAGCTAGCTAAACATTGCCAATTTTGCTTGTGACAATTTATTATCAATTTGCCTAGTCAAAGTCACTTTTTCTTGTCTTTTTCAAGCAATTTCAAGGCATAAATCTTGTGGCTGTTATAAAATACTAATTGCTGTTATAAACTATTGTATTGCTGCAAATTCATATCAGCTAGCTTACTTTTTGAAGGATCATTTCCCTATGAAGCACTAACAATCATTTTGGTACTTGGAAAGTGCCCCTTTTTGCCTTGTTGTCTTGTTCTGGGCAGGTCCATGATATTATTTATTTGCTTCATCTCTATAAAACATAAATAACCCTTTGATTTGAGTGATCTGTGAGAGGGGAAGATTTTCCTTGTGACTACTTGCCTTAGCATTCTCAAACCCCCAGGTCATTGGGGACATCTCCCCTGGGGTAGCCTTGACATACTCCTAAATAGAAAGGGATCTCCTATTAAGGTGACTGTTAGAATATTAGGGTAAGTTGAAAACAGCAGTCACTTTTAAATTTCAAAGCAAAGATACTTTAGATCTAAAGCATAGACAGCATATAGGTCAATAGAAAACAGTGA